>WNWK01008261.1:0-86148 GCA_009830355.1 Cherax destructor | reverse complement strand
TCCTCCCCCAATCTTTTCCTTATGGAAGTCACCCATGATCAGTAGCTTCGCCCTGCTCGTGGGCCCTTCGGCCACTTCGGCCAGTGGTCAATCATCGCTCTTTACTCTGCCTTGGCCTCCTGCTGTTCGGTGGTGGGTTATACATTACTGCAATTACCCCCTTTGGGGCCCCCCAGACAGATCCTACTATGAATTCCCAGCTTCCCTCTGTCTCCTCTCTCCAGCGTATGTGTGTGTTTGTGTGTATGTGTGTGTGTTTTTGGTGTGTGTGTGTGTGTGTGTGTGTATGTGGGGTGTGTGGGGGGTTGTGTGTGTGTGTGGGGGGTGTGTGGTGTGTGTGTGTGTGTGTGGGTGTGTGTGTGTGTGTGGGGTGTGTTTGGTGAGTGTGTGGGGGTGTGTGCGTATGTGCGTGTGGTGTATGTGTTTTATTACCTAGTTGGGGTTGGGAAGGGGTCGAGTCATAGCCCGGGCCCCCGCCTCTTCACTTCGCTCTGGGTCCTCTTCCTGCTCCATGAATTCATCATACCCTTCTTAAAGCTTTGTATGGATGCTGTCTCCACTACATAACTTCCCAGACTGTTCCACTTCCTGACAATTCTGTGGCTGAAGAAATACTTCCTAACGTCCCTGTGATTCATCTGAGTCATCAACTTCAAACTTCTTGGTGTGTCCCATCTCTGGAACATCCTGTCTCCGTCCACCTTGTCGATTCCTCTCAGTATTTTATATGTCGTTATCATATCCTCCCTATCTCTCCTGCCCTCCAGCGTCGTCAGGCTGATTTACCTTAACCTCTCGGGACTAGTCTTGTTGCAAACCTTTGCACTTTTTCTAGTTTTCTTACGTGCTTGGCTAGGTGCGGATTCCAAACTGGTGCTGCATACTCCAATATGGGCCTAACGTACACGGAGTACAGGGTCCTGAACGACTCTTAATTGAGATGTCGGAATGCTGTTCTTAGGTTTGTAGGCGCCCGAATGCCACAGCAGTTATTTGGTTGATGTGCCTGGTGTTATACTCACCACAAGATCCTTTTCCTTGAGTGAGGTTTGTAGTCTCTGGCCCTCTAGACTATACTCCGTCTGCGGATTTCTTCGCCCTTCTCCAATCTTCATGACTTTGTACTTGGTGGGATTGAACTCCAGGAGCCAGTTGCTGGACCAGGCCTGCAGCCTGTCCAGATTCCTTTGTAGTTCTGCCTGGTCTTCGTTCAATTTAATTCTTGTCATCAACTTCAAATCATCTGCAAACAGGGACACGTCTGAGTCTATTCCTCACTACATGTCTTTCACAAATACCAGAAACAGTACCGGTCCTAGGAGTGACCTCTGTGAAATCCGCTCGTCACAAGCTCTCATTCTGACACCTCTCCGCGTACCATTACTCGCTGTTGTCTTCCTAACAGGTATTCCCTGATCCATTGCAGTGCCTTCCCTGTTATCCCTGCCTGATCCTCCAGCTTTTGCACTAATCTCCTGTGTGGAACTGTGTCAAACACCTTCTTACATTCAAAGAAAATGCAATCTACCCCCCCCTCTCTTTCTTGTCTTACTGCTGTCACCCTGTCATAGAACTCCAGTAGGTTTGTGACACAGGATTTCCCATCCCTGAAACCGTGCTGGCTGTCATTGATAAGCTCGTTCCTTTCTAGGTGCTCCACCACTCTTCTCCTGAAAATCTTCTCCATGACTTTGCATACTATACATGTCAGTGACACTGGTCTGTAGTTTAATGCTTCGTATCTGTCTCCATTTTTAAAAACGGGACTACATTTTCTGTCTTCTATACCTCAGGTAGTCGTCCTGTTTCGATAGATGTGTTGAAGATTGTTGTTAGTGGTATACATAGCGCCTCTGCTCCCTCTCTCAGTATCCATGGAGAGATGTTATCCGGCCCTATCGCTTTTGAGGTATCTAGCTCGCTTAACAGCCTATTCACTTCTTCCTCGGTTGAATTTATTGTGTCTAACACTTGAAGGTGTACCCTACCTCTGTCTTTCTGGAGTCCCTTCTGTCTCCTCTGTGAACACTTCTTTGAATCTCGTGTTGAGCTCCTCACATACTTTATGGTCGTTTCGTGTGATCTACCCTCTTTCCTTCCTCAGCCTGATTACTTGGTCCTTGACTGTTGTTTTCCTCCTGATGTGGCTGTACAACAGCTTCGGATCAGATTTGGCTTTCGCTGCTATGTCATTTTCGTATTGTCGTTGGGCCTCCTTCTCACCTGCGCATTTTCATTTCAGGCTCTGCGACTGCTCTCCTTATTCTCCTGGGTCCTTTGCCTTCTATGCTTCTTCCATTATCTAGCACATTTGGTTTTTGCCTCTCTACACCTCTGGGTGAACCAAAGGCTCATCCTGGCTTTTTCGTTATTTATGTTACCCTTGGGTACAAACCTCTAATCAGCTTCTTTGCATATTGTTGTCACATATTCCATCATCTTGTTTACTGACTTCCCTGCTAGTTCTCCGTCCCACTGAACATCATGCAGATAATTCTTCATGCCTGTGTAATCCACTCTCTTGTAGTTTGGCTTCGTTCGTCCTGCCCTTCCTGCTTCCCTCTCCTCTTGAAACTCTACTATGTATTCGAAGCTCAGAACCACATGGTCACTGGCCCCGAGGGGTCTTTCATATGTGATGTCCTCAATGTCCATATTACTCAAGCTGAATACTAGGTCCAGTCTTGCTGGTTCATCCTCTCCTCTCTCTCTATGGTAGTGTCCCTTACGTGTTGGTACATAAGGTTTTCCAGTACCACCTTCATCACCTTAGCCCTCCACGTTTCTGGGCCCCCATGTGGCTCCAGGTTCTCCCAGTCGATTTCCTTGTGATTGAAGTCACCCACAATCAGCAGCTTTGCACTGCATGCATGAACCCTTCTGGCCACTTGTGTGTGTGTGTGTGGTGTGTGGCGCGTGTGTGTGGTGTGTGGCGTGTGTGTGTGGTGTGTGGCGTGTGTGTGTGGTGTGTGGCGTGTGTGTGTGGTGTGTGTGTGTGGTGTGTGTGTGGTTTGTGTATGTGTGGGGGTGTGCGGGGTGTGCACTAATTGTACTACTGTGGTTGCAGGGTCGGACTCAGCCCGGCGCTCTTCGTGTGCTACTGGGTCTCTGTTGGCGGGGTTAAATTGACTAGCCGTTGCTAGATCACGTGTCCAGCCTGTCAGGTCCTTTGAAGTCCTGTGGTCTTCATCTGATTTGATTATTCTCATAACTTACATCGTTGCAAACAGGGACCTTGGTCTCTTTCGTCATGTCATTACATATACCAAGAACGGCACTGGTCCTAGGACTGCTCTGTGGGAAACCCGCTCGTCACAGGCGCCCGTGTGATCCTATCTGTACCATGACTTGTTGTGTGTACTCACCTGATTGTACTCACCTAATTGTGGTTGCAGGGATCGAGACTCAGCTCCTGGCCCCGCCTCTTCACTGTCCGCTACTGGGTCTCTGCTCTCCTGCTCCATGAGCTTTATCATACCTTGTCTTAAAACTATGTATGGTTCCAGCCTCCACTATATATTTCTCTAGACTATTCCACTTCCTGACTACTCTGTGGCTGAAGAAATGCTTCCTAACATCCCTTTGACTCATCTGAGTCTTCAGCTTCCAGTTATGTTCCTTGTTTCTGTGTCCCTTCTGGAACATCCTGTCACTGTCTACCTTGTCAATTCCCGCAGTATTTTGTATGTCGTTATCATGTCTCCTCTGACCCCTCTTTCCTCCAGTGTTGTTAGTCCTATTTCCCTCAACCTTTCTTCATAGGACAGACCCCTGAGTTGTGGAACTAACCTTGTCGCAAACCTTTGCACTTTCTCTAGTTTCTTTACGTGCTTGACCAGGTGTGGGTTCCAGACTGGTGCTGCATATTCTAGTATGGGTCTGACGTACACGGTGTACAGTGTCTTGAACGATTCCTTGTTAAGGTAACGGAACGCTAATCTTAGGTTTGCCAGTCGCCCATATGCTGCCGAAGTTATCTGGTTGACGTGTGCCTCCGGAGACTTGCTTGGCGTTATACTCACCCCAAGGTCTTTCTCCTTTGCCGAGGTTTGTAGCCTTTGTCCGCCTAGCCTGTACTCTGTCAGCGGTCTTCTTTGCCCTTCTCCAATCTTCATGACTTTGCATTTGGTGGGATTGAATTCGAGAAGCCAGTTGCTAGACCAGATGTCAAGCTTGTCCAGGTCTGTTTGAAGTCCTGCTTGGTCCTCTTCCGATGTGATTCTCCTCATTAATTTCACATCATCTGCGAACAGAGACACTTCTGAGTCTATCCCGTCCGTCATGTAATTTTCATATACCAAGAATAACACTGGTCCTAGGACTGACCCCTGCGGTACACCGCTCGTCACAGGCGCCCACTGTGATACCTCATCACGCACCATGACCCGTTGTTGCCTCCCAGTGAGGTATTCCCTGATCCATTCCAGTGCCCTTCCTGTTATACATGCTTGTTCTTCCAACTTCTTTACTAATCTCATGTGAGGAACTGTGTCGAAGGCCTTCCTGCAGTCCAGGAAAATGCAATCAACCCACCCTTCTCTCTCTTGCCTTATCTCTGTTACTTTATCATAGAACTCTAGGAGGTTTGTTACACAGGATTTGCCTTCCCGGAATCCGTGCTGTCTGGTGTTTATTATCCTGTTCAGCTCGAAGTGCTCCACCATTCTCTTCCTTATGATTTTCTCCAGGACTTTGCACACTATACACGTAAGTGTCACCGGTCTATAGTTTAGTGCGTCTTTTCTGTCTCCTTTTTTAAAGATTGGGACTACATTGGCCTTCTTCCATACCTCAGGTAGCTGCCCAGTTTCAAGGGATGTGTTGAATATTATGGTAAGTGGCACACTCAGTACCTCAGCTCCTTCCCGAAGAACCCATTGGGAGATATTGTCCAGACCCATCGCCTTTGAGGTATCGAGGTCACTGAGTAACTGCTTCACCTCCTCCTCAGTTGTGTGTATGCCCTCGAGCACTTGATGCATCCCTTGTTGGTGATGCACCCCGTCCTGTCTACCCAGCTGCCTTCCTTCCTCCACTGTGAATACTTCCTTAAACCTCAAGTTGAGCTCCTCACATACCTCTTGATCGTTACTTGTGAGTTCCCCATCTTCTCTCCTCAGCCTTATCACCTGGTCCTTGACTGTTGTCTCCTTCTGATGTGACTGTACATCAGTTTCGGGTCGAACTTAACTTTCGATGCTATGTCGTTTTCGTACTGTTTCTGGGCCTCCCTCCATACTTGTGCATACTCGTTTCTAGCTCTTCTACTAATCTCTTTGTTTACTTGGGTTCTTTGCCTTCTGTACCTTTTCCATTCTCTGACACTCTGAGTCTTTGCCTCCCTGCACCTTTGGGTAAACCAGGGGCTCTTACTGGCCTTCCCACTTAATCTTTTTCCTCTGGGTATAAACCGCTCCTCTGCCTCCTTGCACTTTGCCCCTACGTATTCCATCATTTCATTTATTGTCTGTCCTTCCATTTCCCTTTCCCACTGAACCTCCTGCAGGAAATTCCTCATGCCCGTGTAGTTTCCTCTTTTAAAGTCTGGTTTGTCTCTTTCAGTACTGTTTTCCCTCTCCATCTGTAGCTCTACAATGTACTCAAAGCTCAGCACCATATGGTCACTGGCTCCCAGGGGGCTCTCGTGTGTTATGTCTTCAATATCTGAGCTGTTCAGGGTGAATACAAGGTCCAGTCTTGCTGGTTCGTCTTCTCCTCTCACTCTGGTCGTGTCCCTGACATGTTGGTGCATCAGGTTTTCCAGTATAACGTCCATCATCTTGGCTCTCCAAGTTTCTGGACCCCCACGTGGTTCTTGGTTCTCCCAGTCGATCTCCCTGTGCTTGAAATCGCCCATGACCAGTAGCTTCGCTCTGCTCATGTGCGCTTTTCTTGCCACCTCCGCCAGAGTGTCCACCATCGCTCTGTTGTTCTCATCATATTCCTCACCTAGCCTCCTGCAGTTCTGTGGTGGGTTATACATCACTGCAATGACTATCTTGTGCTCCCCAGACTGGATGGTACCTACTATGAAGTCCCTTTCTCTACACACCTCCATTCCTTCCATTTCCTCGAATCTCCAACGGTTCCTTACAAGCAGTGCGACCCCTCCTCCCCCCTGCTCCTTCTATCTTTCCTTAGGATCTGATATTCTTGTGGGAAGATTGCATCTGTTATTGTCTCATTTAGTTTAGTTTCTGTGACAGCTATGATGTCTGGGGACGCCTCACCTATTCTTTCATTCCACTCTTCATACTTATTCGTTATTCCATCCGCGTTTGTGTACCAAACCTTCAACCTTGTTTCCAATACTGTGTCCCTGGGGAGATCTTGGTGGGTTGGGGGGAGGGTGCCCATAGGGGGTTGCAGCATTGGTGGGGGATTGTATGGTTGGGGTATGGGTTGGTGGGGTGGAGTTTGTGGTGGGGGTGGGGGGTAGCTGTGATGGTGGGTTTTGGGTTGCTGGGGTGGGGGCAGGGGGACTGGTGTGTGTGTGTATGTGTGTGTAACTGAGTAGTAATAATACTGTAAAATAGCAGTAGCATTACCGTAAAAGAGCAGTAACATTAAAGTAACAGAGCAGTAACAGCAATAACAGTAACATAGAGCCTCGCACCACACTAGTTTTCTATATAGAGTTTGTCTTTATTTTCAGATATGTCTAGGTAGTAATGTTCCTTTAAACATCGGCTCCACTAACCAGCTAGGCCAGTTGCTGCCAGCTTTTCTGAACCAGTCAAGCCAGACCTAAGTGTGCTCATAAGTGATGCCAGACCTAAGTGTGCTCTGCAGTGATGCCAGACCTGAATGTTTCCTGCAGTGATGCCAGACCTGAGTGTGTTCTGCTGTGATGCCAGACCTGAGTGTTTCCTGCAGTATTGCCAGACCTAAGTGTTTCCTGCAGTGATGCCAGACCTGGGTGTTTCCTGCAGTGACGCCAGACCTGAGTGTTTCATGTAGTGATGCCAGACCTGAGTGTAATACCTGACACCGTCATCACCTGTGCACCACACAACTATCCCCACCACATTTGTACCTCACCACCACTCTTGTGTTCACCACCTGTGTGCCCCTCAACCACATATGTGCCTCACCACCACCTGTGTGCCTCACCACCATCACCATCACTTGTGTATCTCACCACCACCTGTGTACGACACCACCATCACCACCACCTGTGTACGACACCACCATCACCACCACCTGAGTACGACACCACCATCACTATCACCTGGGTACCACACGAAAATCACCACCACCTGTGTACCACACTACCATCCCTACCAACTGTGTACCACACCACCTGTACCACACCACCATCACCACCACCTGTGTACCACACCACTATCACCACCACCTGTGTACCACACCACCTGTACCACACCACCATCACCACCACCTGTGTACCACACCACTATCACCACCACCTGTGTACCACACCACCTGTACCACACCACCATCACCACCACCTGTGTACCACACCACTATCACCACCACCTGTGTACCACACCACTATCACCATCTATGTACCACCATATCAACCGTGGTGTTCAACACCACAACATGGCTGTTACTGCTCATTTTCACAATGTTTCTGTACCTTAATATAACTCCTGAAGCCCCACCTGCAATGGCATGTTTATACCAGACACACAGTGAGTGAGGCCAGTTTTAGAAGCTTCCTGTGTGCTGATGTGTGGAGGTACGCTACTGCCGCCTTGTTATGGTGTGCTGATGTGTGGAGGCACGCTACTGCCGCCTTGTTGTGGTGTGCTGATGTGTGGAGGCACGCTACTGCCGCCTTGTTATGGTGTGCTGATGTGTGGAGGTACGCTACTGCCGCCTTGTTATGGTGTGCTGATGTGTGGAGGCACGCTACTGCCGCCTTGTTATGGTGTGCTGATGTGTGGAGGTACGCTACTGCCGCCTTGTTGTGGTGTGCTGATGTGTGGAGGCACGCTACTGCCGCCTTGTTGTGGTGTGCTGATGTGTGGAGGTACGCTACTGCCGCCTTGTTATGGTGTGCTGATGTGTGGAGGCACGCTACTGCCGCCTTGTTATGGTGTGCTGATGTGTGGAGGTACGCTACTGCCGCCTTGTTATGGTGTGCTGATGTGTGGAGGTACGCTACTGCCGCCTTGTTATGGTGTGCTGATGTGTGGAGGCACGCTACTGCCGCCTTGTTATGGTGTGCTGATGTGTGGAGGCACGCTACTGCGCCTTGTTATGGTGTGCTGATGTGTGGAGGTACGCTACTGCCGCCTTGTTATGGTGTGCTGATGTGTGGAGGTACGCTACTGCCGCCTTGTTATGGTGTGCTGATGTGTGGAGGCACGCTACTGCCGCCTTGTTATGGTGTGCTGATGTGTGGAGGCACGCTACTGCCGCCTTGTTGTGGTGTGCTGATGTGTGGAGGCACGCTACTGCCGCCTTGTTATGGTGTGCTGATGTGTGGAGGTACGCTACTGCCGCCTTGTTATGGTGTGCTGATGTGTGGAGGTACGCTACTGCCGCCTTGTTGTGGTGTGCTGATGTGTGGAGGTACGCTACTGCCGCCTTGTTGTGGTGTGCTGATGTGTGGAGGCACGCTACTGCCGCCTTGTTGTGGGTGCTGATGTGTGGAGGCACGCTACTGCCGCCTTGTTGTGGTGTGCTGATGTGGAGGCACGCTACTGCCGCCTTGTTGTGGTGTGCTGATGTGTGGAGGCACGCTACTGCCGCCTTGTTGTGGTGTGCTGATGTGTGGAGGCACGCTACTGCCGCCTTGTTATGGTGTGCTGATGTGTGGAGGCACGCTACTGCCGCCTTGTTGTGGTGTGCTGAGGACGTGCATGAGACGTGGGATATTTATTGTGGTGTTATGTTGCTGTCGCATGGTGTGAATGATAAGGATTGCATGTTGTTGAGATGAGCATGCAGTTGCTGCTATGGTGTGTGGTGTGTCTATAATGTAATATGCAAGGGATCAGAACATATACGTTTAACGTCAAGCAAAATTTTCAGTCCCACACAAGTATAAATGTATGTAATATATTAGCACATAATCGTAAATATATCCAGAACTAAAGTGTGCAGACTCCCTCCCACATAAGTCATCATGTAGACACCAAATAGACTCACAAAGATTAAACTGCAAATGACTTAGCACTTACAAATAAGTTATACCGACGACATAATAGTGTTTATATGCGTGTCGTTCTCTGACGGACATTGAACAGCAGTTCAGAGTGGCGACCTTTGTTAGTAGAGTTAAATACAACTAAGTTCTCATTGAATATAGAATATGAACAAGACAACCTATGCTGCCTGGGGTTACTTTCCAAATAGGACATAACTGACGGAACCGACGGTCAACACTGTTATTTGTAAGTGGTCTGTTTTACATGTCTCTTCCATATTTAACTGAGGAAACCCACTGTGTAAAAGAAATGTTTCTCTGAGTTACCTCATATACATGTAGCATGTCGACGTGTTGATTTGCCAAAATAAAAATATTATTTAACTTTCTAAAAGGTTGTAGATAAAATTAATAATTCAACCTCAAATAAAAGTCACATTATTCTAAGTTTAAAGTTGTGTTCTTGCTCAGTCTGGTCTTAATCTTGCAAGTTCTTGGGCATCACTGAAGCTTTTCACATTCTTAGGCCTCAGTAGGAGTAATAATTATAAATATTCAAATGTCAGTGGTAAGATACTTTCCTCACGCTCATGGGGCTGGTAATCAGTGCCTGTACAATTCTTCCCTCGTAAAGGATTAAAGATACAGACATGTAGACTAACGAAAATACAAATAATCGAGCATATGGAAAAAATAAGAGGAATACGGAAAGCGAAGTAAGTTAAGTCAGCAAACGAACATTAGAATTAATATATATATATATATATATATATATATATATATATATATATATATATATATATATATATATGGTGTTCTTTTTTCTATCTCATAAACACCGCTGGATAACAGGTATATCTTGCTACTTCTACTTACACTTAGGTCACACTAAACATCATACACATGCATATATATACATACACACATCTAGGTTTTTCTTCTTCTTTTCCTAATAGTTCTTGTTCTTTTTTATTTTCTCTATTGTCCATGGGGAAGTGGAAAAGAATCTTTCATCCGTAAGCCATGCGTGTCGTATGAGGCGACTAAGATGCCGGGAGCAATGGGCTAGTAACCCCTTCTCCTGTGGAAAATACTAAAAAAGTGAAGAAGAATTTTTTTTATAAAACTGGGATGCTTGAATGTGCGTGGATGTAGTGCTGATGATAAGAAAGAGATGATTGCTAATGTTATGAATGAAAAGAAGTTGGATGACCTAGGTCTAAGCGAAACAAAGCTGAAAGGAGTAGGTGAGTTTTAGTGCGGAGAAATGAATGGGGCTTAGTCAGGAGTATCTGACAGAATTAGAACTAAGGAAGGGGTAACAATAATGTTGAAGGATCAGTTATGGAAGGAGAAGAGGGAATATAAATGTATAAAATCAAGGATTACGTGGATTAAAATAAGGGTCGGATGTGAAAAGTGGGTCTTAGTAAGTGTGTATGCACCTGGTGAAAAGTGTAGAGGAGAGAGAGAGAGATTTTGGGAGATGTGAAGCGAGTGTGTAGAAACTTTTGAACCAAGTGAGAGAGTAATTTTGGTAGGGGACCTAAATGCTAAAGTAGGAGAAACATTTAAAGAGTGTGTGGTAGGTAAGTTTGGGGTGCCAGGTGTAAATGATAATAGGAGTCCTTTGATTGAACTTTGTATAGGAAGGAGTTTGGTTATAGATAATACATATTTAAACAAAAAGACTGTTGGGTAGACGTCAGGGTGTACATGTTTCTAGAGGGGCCACAGATCCATAGATATATCGGATCACTTTTAAGTTGTAGATAGAGTGAGAGTAAAAGGTAGATGGGATGCAAGGAAAATGGAAGCAGCAGGTAAGTGACAGGTGAAGGTTTATAAGCTAAAGGAGGATTAAGTTAGGGTAAGATATAAACAACTATTGGAGGATATATCGGCTAGTGAGAGTATATGCAATGGGGTTGAAGATGTATGGGGTAGGTTTAAAAATGTAGTGTTAGAGTGTTCAGCAAAAGATTGTGGTTACAGGAAAGTGGGTGCGGGAGGGAAGAAGAGTGATTGGTGGAATGATGATGTAAAGAGAGTAGTAAGAGAGAAAAAGTTAGCAAATGAGAGATTTTTACAAAGTAGAAGTGATAAAAGAAGGGAGGAGTTTATGAAGAGGAAAAGAGAGTGGTGAAGAAATGAAAAATAGAGCAAATGAGAGAGTGGGTGAGATGTTATCAACAAATTTTGTTTAAAATAAGAAAAAGTTTTGGAGTGAGATTAATAAGTTGAGGAAGCCTAGGGAACGAATGGATTTGACAGTTAAAAATAATAGAGGAGAGTTAATAAATGGAGAGTTAGAGGTATCAGGAAGATGGAGGGAATATTTTAAAGAATTGTTGATGAAGATAGGGAAGCTATGATTTCGTGTATAGGGCAAGGAGGAATAACATCTTGTAGGTGTGAGGAGGAGCCAGTTGTGAGTGTGGGGGAAGTTCGTGAGGCAGTGAGTAGAATGAAAGGGGGTAAAGCAGCTGGGATTGATGGGATAAAGATAGAAATGTTAAAATAAGGTGGGGATATAGTTTTGGAGTGGTTGGAGCTTTTATTTAATAAATGTATGGAAGAAGGTAAGGTACATTGGGATTGGCAGAGAGCGTGTATTGTTCCTTTGTATAAAGGCAAAGGGGACAAAAGAGAATGCAAAAATTATAGGGAATAAGTCTGTTGAGTGTACCTGGTAAAGTGTAGAGTTATTATTGAAAGAATTAAGAGTAAGACGGAGAGTAGGATAGGAGATGAACAAGGAGGGGGGGTGTAGACCAAGTGTTTACAGTGAAACAAATAGGTGAACAGTATTAAGATAAGGATAAAGAGGTTTTTGTGGCATTTATAGATTTGGAAAAGGCGTATGATAGGGTGGATAGGGGGGGGCAATGTGGCAGATGTTGCAAATGTATTGAATAGAAGGTAGGTTATTGAAGGCAGTGAAAAGTTTTTGAGGATAGTGAGGCTCAGGTTAGAGTGTGTAGGAGGGAGGGGGACTATTTCCCAGTAAAAGTAGGCCTTAGACAAGGATGTGTGATGTCACCGTGGTTGTTCAATATATTTATAGATAGGGTTGTAAGAGAAGTGAATGTGAGGGTCTTGGCAAGAGGTTTGGGGTTAAAAGATAAAGAATTTAACACAAAGTGGATATTGTCACAGTTGTTCTTTGCTGATGACACTGTGCTTTTGGGAATTTCTGAATAGAAATTGCAGAGGTTGGTGGATGAGTTTGGTAGGGTATGTAAAAGAAGAAAATTGAAAGTGAATATAGGAAAGAGTAAGGTGATGAGGATAACAAAAAAATTAGGTAACGAAAGACTGGATATCAGATTGGAGGGAGAGAGTATGGAGGAGGTGAATGTATTCAGATATTTAGGAGTTGACGTGTCAGCAGATGGGTCTATGAAGGATGAGGTGAATCATAGAATTGATGAGGAGAAAAGGGTGAGTGGTGCACTGAGGAGTCTGTGGAGACAAAGAACTTTATCCTTGGAAGCAAAGAGAGTATAGGTATACCAACACTCTTATATGGGTGTGAAGCATGGGTGATGAATGTTGCAACGAGGAGAAGGCTGGAGGCAGTGGAGATGTCATGTCTGAGGTCAATGTGTGGTGTGAATATAATGCAGAGAATTCGTTGTTTGGACATTAAGAGGGGCTGAGGAGGGGTTGTTGAGTTGGTTCGGACATGTAGAGAGAATGAAACAAAATAGAAAGACTTCGAGAGTGTATAAATCTGTAGTGGAGGAAAGGCGAGTTAGAGGTCGGCCTAGGAAAGGTTGGAGGGAGGGGGTAAAGGAGGTTTTGTGTGCGATGGGCTTGGACTTCCAGCAAGCATGCGTGAGTGTGTTAGGAGCGAATGGAGACGTGCGGTTGGAGTGTGAGCAAAGTAACATTTATGAAGGGATTCAGGGAAACTGGCCTGCCGGACTTGAGTCCTGGAAATGAGAAGTACAGTGCCTGCACTCTAAAGGAGGGGAGTTAATGTTGCAGTTTTATAACTATAGTGAATGATGGTGAAAGTTTTTCTTTTTCGGGCTACCCTACCTTGGTGGGAAACGGCCAATAAATATATATATATATATATATATATATATATATATATATATATATATATATATATATATATAAAATGTCGTGCCGAATAGGCAGAACTTGCGATTTTGGCTTAAATAGCAACGCTCATCATCTTGCCATATAAGACAAGCGAAAATTTGTGTATGCAATAATTTCGCAAAAATCATTCTGAACCTAACAAAAAATATATATTTAATTGTGTTTGTTTATTATTAAATTATTGTAAACGTATCAAAAATATATTTAGTTGGATTAGGCTAAATTAAATTGCGCTTGTTATAATAAGGTTAGGTAAGTTTTGTAAGATTCTTTTGGTGCAAAATTATAAATTTTTACATTAACATAAATTAAAAAAATATATCTTCAAACGTATACGAGAAGATTTTAGAAAGGACTTAATTTTAAATGAGTTCTTGCTAATTGACCAGTTTTAACTATTAGGCACGACATATATATATTAGCTATAGTTTTAAGATTGTCCGAAATGTTTTACATAACCAATGATATCATTCTATAAAGCAGGTTAAACATGTCAGTTCAATACTTCATAGAAATTAAGTTGTTATTACTGATTGTTCCGCTTACACAAAACTACCTCAGCTCAGTTTAAATAGCGCTCAATGTAAGGTCTATTACCACTCAATGAATGCCACCCAGGGTAGTCGACTATCACCTGGATACCTATTTACTGGTAGGTGAAGGATGGATAACAAGTGTAAGCAGACTGACCCATGATTAATCATTGCAGAAGTGTTAAGTGTTAAGTGGGAATAAAGGCAGAAAACAGAGGCTCATAATGAATCAGAGGCGAATAAGAACATAAGAACATAAGAAAGGAGGAACACTGCAGCAGGCCTTTTGGCCCATACTAGGCAAGTCCTTCACAATCTGTCCCACTAACAGAACACTTGCTCAATCTAATTTTCAATGCTACCCAAGAAATAAGCTTTGATAATTCTATTTACTCATGTGCGAGTCCCACTCAAATCCAACCCCTCTCACTCATGAATTTATCCAACCTAAATTTGAAACTACCCAAGGTCCTAGCTTCAATAACCCTACTAGGCAGACTGTTCCACTCATCAACTACCCTATTTCCAAACCAATACTTTCCTATATCCTTTCTAAATCTAAACTTATCTAACTTGAATCCATTATTGCGGGTTCTCTCTTGGAGAGATATCCTCAAGACCTTATTTATATCCCCTTTGTTAATACCCATTTTCCACTTGTATACCTCGATCATGTCTCCCCTCATTCTACGTCTTACAAGTGAATGTAATTTAAGGGTCTTCAATCTTTCTTCGTAAGGAAGATTTCTAATGCTATGTATTAATTTAGTCATTCTACGCTGAATGTTTTCTAACGAATTTATGTCCATTCTGTAATATGGCGACCAAAACTGAGCTGCGTAATCTAGGTGAGGCCTTACTAATGATGTATAAAGCTGTAATATAACCTCTGGACTTCTGTTGCTAACACTTCTGATATAAATCCCAGTAATCTATTTGCCTTATTACGTACGCTTAGGCATTGCTGTCTTGGTTTAAGGTTGCTGCTTACCATCACCCCCAAGTCCTTCTCGCAATCTGTATGGCTAAGTTCTACGTTATTTAACTTATAAGTGCTTGGGTTATGGACACTACCGAGCTTCAGAACCTTGCATTTATCTACATTGAATTGCATCTGCCACTTTTCTGACCACGAATTAAGTTTGTCTAAATCTTCCTGAAGTTCTATGACATCTATGTTTGAATCAATTATCCTACCTATCTTCGTGTCGTCGGCGAATTTGCTCATATCACTAGTAATTCCCTCGTCAAGGTCATTGATATATATTATAAATAACAATGGGCCTACGACTGATCCTTGTGGAACACCACTTGTTACAAGTCCCCATTCGGATTTAACCCCATTTATGCACACTCTCTGCTTCCTATTGGTGAGCCATGACTCGATCCATGACAGCACTTTTCCCCAATGCCATGAGCTGCCACTTTCTTTAACAGTCTCTGGTGCGGTACTCTATCAAAAGCCTTACTAAAGTCTAAATAAACAATATCGAATTCTTTATCGTGATCAACAGCCTCAAAAGCTTTAGTGAAGAAGGTTAATAAATTAGATAGGCAGGAACGGCCCTCGTGAATCCATGCTGAGTATCATTAATCAAATTATGGTTATCTAGATGGCTTCTAATAATATCAGCTATAATTGACTCTAGTAATTTGCCTACAATTGAGGTCAGGCTTATTGGGCGGTAATTTGACGGTAGTGACTTGTCCCCTGCTTTAAAAATAGGAATTACATTAGCCATCTTGCACATATCAGACACTACACCTGTTTGAAGAGATAAATTAAAATGTTACATATTGGTTCACAGAGTTCCATTTTGCATTCCTTAAGAACCCTTGCAAAAGCTCATCAGGACCCAGCGATTTATTTTGTTTCAGTCGGTCTAGTTGTTTCCTAACCATTTCGCTAGTGACTGTGATATTACATAATTTATCTTCTTCTGGGCCTCTGTAAAAATTAATTACTGGGATATTATTAATGTCTTCCTGTGTGAAAACCGAGAGAAAATAATTATTAAAAATAGAGCACATATCATTCTCCTTGTCAGTAAGATGCCCAGAGTTATTTTTAAGGGGACCTATCTTATCCCTAACTTTTGTTCTATAAACCTGGAAAAACTTTTGGGTTAGTTTTGAATCCCTAGCAACTTCAATTTCATAGTCCCGTTTAGCTTTTCTTATTCCCTTTTTAACATCCCTCTTAATGTCAGTATACTGATTTATAAGATGACCCTCACCTCTTTTTATGCGCCTATAAATTCCTTTCTTCTGCCCTAAAAGATACTTAAGCCTATTATTCATCCATTTTGGGTCATTTCTACTTGATCTAATTTCTTTATACGGGATAAATGTTCTTTGGGCAGCCTGTAGAGTGTTAAGAAAACTGTCATATTGATACCTCTCTTCGTCACCCCAGTCCACAGTTGATAAGTGTTCTCTAAGTCCATTATAATCTGCTAAGCGAAAATCTGGGACCGTTACTGAATTATCCCTACTATCATACATCCATTCAATGCTAAACGTAATTGACTTGTGGTCGCTTGAGCCGAGTTCCTCTGTAATTTCTAAATTATTAACAAGGGTTTCCTTGCTTGCCAGAACCAAGTCAAGTAGGTTATTTCCCCTTGTAGGTTCTGTTACAAACTGCTTCAAAAAGCAATCCTGAACTATTTCTAAAAAGTCGTTAGATTCTAAATTCCCTACAAATGGACCTTTGTAGCCATTTGCCTCAGACTGAATTGTGATGGAATTTATTATAAGTTTTTTTTTATCCAGTTGTTTACGAATAACTATTGTGTGCCGCGGTTTAAACCACATGGACATATCAGGGTGATGATGTTTCTGAAATCTCAATTTTATAAATGTATTAAACTGAACAACTACAATATTGAACTATTTTACCTTGAGTTAGCAATTCTGAATTGTAGAAACTGTATTATTTAGTGTAATTATTAAATCCTGACATATGTTATATGTAATATTAGGAAAATCTATGTCTTCCTGAAAATACTCACACATATTCAGATTGACTGTCGCCCTGGTCACCGTCAGGCCAGGCACCGTAGCACACCACCCTGGAGCTCCCGTCTTTGAGTGGCAAGGCTGCCGTGGTGAAGAACAGCATGTTGGGCATGGATAGACAGGTGGACGATACCCATATCCATACCACGATCAGGATAGTTGCTTTACGCCCCATACGCGGCCGTAGAGGATGCATGATGGCGATGTATCTGAGGGAGAGACAAGTTCTTAGTTGGTATAACAATATTATGTCTGATCAGCTAGGCTGTGGGGCTTGCATTAGACTGCGTGCGACTAGCACGACTAGCTTTGTTCATTAGGCTATCAACCAGGTCTTCAGATTACCTTCACCTAGGTGAGAGAGATCATTAGTTAGACAGCATAATGGTTCTATAGGTGTGGGGATGAGACCAGTAGTCAGTTAACAGTACTTCAGTAGTCAGTTAACAGTACTTCAGTAGTCAGTTAACAGTACTTCAGTAGTCAGTTAACAGTACTGCAGTAGTCAGTTAACAGTACTTCAGTAGTCAGTTAACAGTACTGCAGTAGTCAGTTAACAGTACTGCAGTAGTCAGTTAACAGTACTGCAGTAGTCAGTTAACAGTACTGCAGTAGTCAGTTAACAGTACTTCAGTAGTCAGTTAACAGTACAACAGTACTGTGCCTGCAGCTATGGATCGACCCATGCAACCACAAATAGGTGAGTACAAATAGGTGAGTACACACACACACACACACACACACACACACCGAATCAGTTGCAAATTTCACATATAAGTGGCTCATATAAGTGGCTCATATAAGTGGCTCATATAAGTGGCTCATATAAGTGGCTCATATAAGTGGCTCATATAAGTGGCTCATATAAGTGGTTCATATAAGTGGCTCATATAAGTGGCTCATAATCAACACCCTTAAAAACAAGGCAGGAGACATAAACAGCCTACCAACTTTTATGTACAAAAAAGCTTCACAGGTACTGTCACCAATTATAGCAACACTATTCAATAAATCCATTGAAGCCTCTACCTTTCCATCAATTCTCAAAATAGCTAGGGTCACCCCGATCCACAAAGGAGGTGATCAAACAGACCTGAATAATTATAGACCAATTTCTAATTTACCATTGCTTTCTAAAATCTTCGAAAAATTAATTCATAGACAAATCTATTCCTACCTCGTCTCACACAATGTACTCAACCCCATTCAATTTGGATTCAGGACAAACAAGAGCACAAACGATGCTATTATGCACATGTTGGAGTTAATATATGCAGCACTTGAGAAGAAAGAAGTCCCACTGGGAATCTTCATTGATCTACGCAAAGCTTTTGATACAGTCGACCATGATATACTGCTCACAAAATTAGCACACTATGGTATAAGGGGGCACCCACTCAACTACCTAAAGTCATACCTCACCAACAGAAGCCAATACGTGTACACAAATGGAGCGAACTCTTCCACACAACAAATTACAGTCGGAGTCCCTCAAAGAAGTGTCCTGGGGCCACTCCTATTCCTCATTTACATAAATGACCTACCGAATGCATCACAACTACTCAAACCCATTTTATTTGCAGACGAC
Source organism: Cherax destructor (assembly GCA_009830355.1). Lineage (NCBI taxonomy): Eukaryota > Metazoa > Arthropoda > Malacostraca > Decapoda > Parastacidae > Cherax > Cherax destructor. The sequence goes on along the minus strand of WNWK01008261.1, from coordinate 67,772 downwards.
ACAACATATGTCTTCTCTCACCCAAATCCAGTCATACTGGCCAACACTGTTAATGCCGAATTACAGAAAATATCAACATGGATGACGACTAACAAGCTTACTCTCAATACTGACAAGACCTACTTCATACAGTTTGGAAGCAAAGCCACAAATGTTCCACTTAACATAACGCTCAATGGTACACCCATCACAAGACTCACAGAGGGAAAATTCCTAGGAATCCACCTTGACAGTAGCCTTAAATTCCAAACACACATACAACAAATTTCCAAGAAAATCTCGAAGACAGTAGGCATATTATCAAAGATACGCTATTATGTACAACAATCAGCTCTCCTTGCACTATATCATTCACTTATCTACCCTTATCTCACCTATGGAATCTGTGCATGGGGATCAACAACATTAAATCACCTTAGACCACTCATAACACAATAAAAGGCCGCAGTCAGAATGATAACAAATTCCCACTCTAGACAGCATACTCCACCAATATTCAAAAGTCTAAAACTACTCACCGTAAAGAACATTCATACTTATTCTTGTGCCTACTACATATATAAAACTTTACACTCTAATATAAACCCTCCGCTCAAAATTCTCCTCACCAACTTTAATAGGACCCATGACCACAACACAAGACACAGATCACTTTTTGATATACCCCGAGTCCATATCAACCTATGTAAAAATTCTATGCACATAAAGGTCCCCAAAATCTGGAATTCACTACTAGTAAATATTAAGATAATCTTGTCTGAAAATCAATTTAAGACTCAACTCAAAAACCACCTACTCACCCAAAACTAAATTATCATACTATAAACTACTCTGAAAAATGCTCATTATTACTTTCCTATACGATAATCTCAATTTTTAAATAATATGTTACTATTATGTTACCCCCTACTCAATCAAAACTAAATACTCATATTATAAGTTAATGTCAAAAATGCTCAATGTTATTTTCCTTAAGATAATCTCAATTCCATATTACCATTACTGTAACAATCTATTATCATTATATAATAATTTAAACAGTAAAATTTCATCATATTGTAATTTTGAAAACAATTTTTAACTAGAATAAACTCAATAAATTTCTCTAATATTAAGTACATAGTCTTTAAGTTACTAGAATAAGCTGCCCCTAATGCCATGGCATGTCAGTGGCTCTCCTTGCACTCAATTTACATTGTAACTAACAATACCTATGTAATCTGCAATCTACAACGAAATAAAATTTACTTTACTTTACTTTACTTTACTTTACTTTACTAAATGTTTTTGTTCATTCTGCTTTTTTCCCTCCAAAAAAGTGACCGACTTCTCCACTTTCCAAATACTTATTATTCGTTTTTAATCATTTTAAAAAATTCAAACAATTTTATTAAAATTTTTGATACTTTGTTTCATATATTTTTTTTTTGTCAAAATGTTGATTGCAACCTCACCTATATAATGTCCTCTTCTTAACCCCCTCTCTTCCTAACTCCCTTCCTAATTCTCTTCCTAACTCCCTCCCTAATTCCCTTCCTAACTCCCTAATTCCCTTCCTAACTCCCTCCCTAATTCCCTTCCTAACTCCCTCCCTAATTCCCTTCCTAACTCCCTCCCTAATTCCCTTCCTAAATCCCTGCCTAATTCCCTTCCTAACTCCCTCCCTAATTCCCTTCCAAACTCCCTCCCTAATTCCCTTCCTAACTCCCTCCCTAATTCCCTTCCAAACTCCCTTCCTAATTCTCTTTCTAACTCCCTCCCTAATTTCCTTCCTAACTCCCTCCCTAATTCCCTTCCTAACTCCCTCCCTAATTCCCTTCCTAACTCCCTCCCTAATTCCCTTCCTAACTCCCTTCCTAATTCTCTTTCTAACTCCCTCCCTAATTCTCTTCTTAACTCCCTCTCGGCATCTCTACCCCCCTCCTTCCCTTCCTAACAACTGAGACACATATGTAGACCTCTATTAAGATAACTAAGCTTTTGATCTCATGTTATTTAGAATACAAAATATAGTGAAAATGGGTAATTAATTTAGTATTTTTTTGCTTATCAATAAATTGAAAATTCTAAGAAATGAATTCCAAATTTGTAAACCAAGTGATTATATCTTATCTTTCTTAAGAATACATAATACATTCCATCCTCTTAAGAAAACGTCAGGGTTTATATTATGACTGAAGACCGTGGTAAAAGCGACGGTGACACTAGAATGTAAATGTTGGTCTTGAATCGAATCCTGAAGAGAAAAGATCTTGTCGAGGATGAACGTTGAAGTGGGGATGAACGTTGAAGTGGGGATGAACGTTGAAGTGGGGATGAACGTTGAAGTGGGGATGAACGTTGAAGTGGGGATGAACGTTGAAGTGGGGATGAGTGACGAGAACATTTAGTGAAAGCTGTTGCAAAGGTAATAGAAAGTGTCTGCATTTGACCCATCTAATGGAAGTATTGAAGGGGGATTTGTTGCGAATTGTGGTTAAACATGCAATTTGATGTTGTCTGGCTGTGATAGATGGGGGAAGTGTTTCTTGCTGCTGCTGCTGCTGCTAGATGTTGTGATGTATTTATGTATGTGTATATGTTTATGTAGGTTGACACATTGTAATATAATTGTGTCCGTAAAGTGTTGGAATGTGTGGATTTTGTTTTTCTAAGATGCACAGGTGATAGTAGGTATCTTTTCATGTAGTTATGAAACAGATTTTGTATTTGTTTGTATTTGTTTTTTATGCACCATTTGAACTCCCAATGTAACTCTGCTCTTTCATTTTGTGTTCTCTGTGATAGGTTGTCTGTTTCTGAGTTATGTGGTCAGTGTGAGATGGAACTGTGTCGTTGTAGTGAGGTTTAGGAATGACATTTGTGCACAGAATGGAATAGGAGAGGACCTTGAGGGGCTTTCACAAGTAAAGTAGTCGAAGAATTGGTGTTGGAATCTGATTCTCATTGTTTGGAGTTTTGGAGAACAAATGGGGAAATTTAAATTGTTACAGTTTTGTGTTTTAACTCATCGTTCCAGTGTCAAAGGCTATTTCCATATCCTTGGTGAAGTGTTTATTGATGTGCATGTAATCAAGGACGATGTTTATTACTTCCTGTGTTGGTTTGTGTTGTCTAAAGCTAGATTACAATATGTAACACAATTTCACTTTTGTCGTGTTCCTGGGAAATAAGTATCATTTCCCAATTCTGTATAACTAAACAAAATTTAAAAAAGCAATTTTGATCCCAGAACTTTGTTTTTGTAGTCACGACACTTATGGAAGACTTTTAAAAAAGACTGATGTAAAACTATTATGTTCTAGGGTTTTGCTTGGCAAATATAAAAACAGGGACTCACAAACCAGCATTCAGTTCAGCTCTGGCTGCCTGAGAAGACACATCAGAAGAAGTGAAATGGCATCAAGAGGCTGCAATCATTCTCCAGATGCATTCTGCTACATATGTGGTCAATTCATTAATACAAGAGCAAAGACGTTCTCTGTAACAGCATCTAAAAAAATGTGTGAAGCTTACAAAGCAGATTTTGGCAAGACCTGGGCACCTCATGTTGCTTGTGAGCATTGTAAGACAAGACCTGGGCACCTCATGTTGCTTGTGACCATTGTAAGACAAGACCTGGGCACCTCATGTTACTTGTGAGCATTGTAAGACAAGACCTGGGCACCTCATGTTGCTTGTGAGCATTGTAAGACAAGACCTGGGCACCTCATGTTGCTTGTGAGCATTGTAAGAAAACATTGGAAGGTAAGAAAGTCATTAGTTACATAAAGGGTAAAATCTTAAATAGGAACATTTTTTAAATGAAATGTATGTAACAGAAACTAATTCTTTTGTTTTTTTTTACAAAATGATATAGAGGAGAAAAAGAGCCATGGAGTTTGTTGTTCCTAGAATATGGCGTCAACCCACTGATCACTCAACCAACTGCTACTTCTGCCTGGTGGATCCTTCTAAACCCCGAAATGGGAAAAATACACCTGCTATTTCTTATCCAGACCTTCCCTCTTCTATTACACCAGTACCACACAGTGCTGATCTTCCTGTACCTTCACCTCCAGAAAGAAGTCAACCGTCAGAAGAAGAAGAAAGCAGCAAATCAGAAAATGAAGAGCACAGTGAACAAGAAATTCAAATGCTGAGCTTTTGATTTCAAGGCTCAAGGAGTGGGACTTGGTGGATGAAAGTGTGCAAGTGACAAGCCAAAGAAAACGTCACCAACATTTCTCAAGCTTCTTCACTAATGAAGACAGGTTGTGCTACTGTAATGATGTATCAGGACTGTTTGATGCAATTGGAATTGCATGCAATCCAGATGAGTGGAGACTCTTCATTGACAGCTCCTCCAGAAACCTAAAAGCTGTACTTCTGCATAATGGGAACAAGTATCCATCTCTTCCCTTGGCTCATTCAGTGAATCTTAAGGAGGACTACAACAGTGTCAAACTTCTACTGGAAGATTTGAACTGTGATAAATATGGCTGGGAGGTTATTGGAGACTTCAAAATGGTGGCATTTTTGATGGGACTCCAAGGAGGTTTTACCAAGTTTCCCTGTTATCTCTGTTATTGTGATAGTAGAGACAGAGCAGAACATTACCAGAGGAAGCACTGGCCTCAAAGGACTGAGTTCTCAGTAGGAAGACATAATATCAAACATTAACCATTGGTGTTCTCTCCATTACACATCAAACTAGGTCTAATGAAACAGTTTGTTACAGCTCTTGACAAGGAGTCTGCAACCTTCAAGTATCTTCAAGACTTCTTTCCCAAGCTATCAGAGGCAAAGGTGAAGGCTGGCATCTTCACTGGACCACAAGTCAGGAAACTCACAGAGAAGGAAAAGGAAGCCTGGGAGAGTTTTATTGTTGTAGCACAGAGCTTTCTGGGCAACAACAAGGCTGGCAATTATGTGGAACTTGTTGAGATCTTGGTAAAAAGCTATAGGATGTCCCTTAAGGTCCAAATCCTTAATGCTCCTCTTCACAATTTCAAGGCGAATATGAGAGCATACTCAGAGGAGCAAGGGCAGCGCTTCCACCAAGATATAATGGACTTTGAACACAGATATCAGGGATCTTTTAATGAAAACATGATGAGAGACAAAATTTGGGGGCTTAAACGGGAAAGTGATTTGTTGCTGCTCGCAAATCTAGAGAAACTGCTCATTTTTATCTCTGTAAATATGTTTCAGAAAGTTTACAATAAAATTTGTGTAAATTATATTTTATTTATGTAAATTTTATTTATTTTATTATATGTTTTTGTTTTACATACAAAACTAGCAAAACAATATTGAAATTTAGCCAATTTTGTCAAAAATTCAACCTGTAAGCCACGAAAGCAAAGTTTAAAACGAATAATGGGCATTTTATATTGTTTTGCAATAAAAGGAGTTTGAAAATAACACTTACTTGACAGGAACAAAAATTGTGTTACAGAGTGTTATCTGTCTGTGAGGATGTTATTCGTTTGAAGGTACTTGTGTAGGCGTTGGTTAATGAGTCTGTCAAGTGTTTTCCCTAGTGTTTCTAAAAGACTTGTAAGTCTTTAGTTCTAGGGGTCGGTGAGTAATGTGTTGAGTCATGGAATCGGGATGGTAGTGGTTGATATTAATAAAGGTGAAAGTGTTCAGAGGGTAAAGGGATACCTTGAGAAGGCTGGTGTATGTTGTGATGGGGGAGGGAAACTTTTTAAGGATGTGTGTTTATGGTGTAAACTGACTCATGAAATAATAATGACACGATTGCAAACAAGCCAGGGTAAGGGTGGGACTTGAATTCGCGGCAAGTAAGTCGTAAAACTCCAGGAGAGAGCAGTGGGACCCATGCTAACCTCCTATGGTGTATAAATATATCTAGTTGGATGAATCTTATTGTAGCCAGCTGGCCCAGTGGCTTACGCGCTGGCTTGGGGTTTTAGGATTCACTTGCTGCGAGTTCAAGCCCCACCCGTAAAGTGGTTATGAAATAAACTGATTTTTGTGCCTTAGGTTCCAGTTTTCTATGTCACTGATGTTTTGGAATGCAAAATAATGGGGAAGGTGAACATGTAAGATGTTCCTCCAGATAGTCTTGAAACCTGTTGTTGCTTCAGAGATGTTAAAACATTTCTGATTTTTGTATGAGTTTTCAGTGCTTGAATTTCATTTTTTCTTCCTCCACTTCTCTTGTTTTTAACTTGAGAATGCCTCAGCAGATCGGCGTAAAATTTTCAGTGCTGGAGTAAATTACTTAGGGAAAGGTTTATGCAGCTGTTGGTACTGTGTGTGCAGCTGCTGGTACTGTGTATGTAGCTGTTGGTACTGTGTGTGCAGCTGTTGGTACTGTGTGTGCAGCTGCTGGTACTGTGTGTGCAGCTGTTGGTACTGTGTGTGCAGCTGTTGGTACTGTGTGTGCAGCTGTTGGTACTGTGTGTGCAGCTGCTGGTACTGTGTGTGCAGCTGCTGGTACTGTGTGTGCAGCTGCTGGTACTGTGTGTGCAGCTGCTGGTACTGTGTGTGCAGCTGTTGGTACTGTGTGTGCAGCTGCTGGTACTGTGTATGTAGCTGTTGGTACTGTGTGTGCAGCTGTTGGTACTGTGTGTGCAGCTGTTGGTACTGTGTGTGCAGCTGCTGGTACTGTGTATGTAGCTGTTGGTACTGTGTGTGCAGCTGCTGGAACTGTGTGTGCAGCTGTTGTTACTGTGTGTGCAGCTGCTGGTACTGTGTATGTAGCTGTTGGTACTGTGTGTGCAGCTGTTGGTACTGTGTGTGCAGTTGTTGGTACTGTGTGTGCATCTGCTGGTACTGTTTGCAGCTGTTGGTACTGTGTGTGCAGCTGCTGGTACTGTGTGTGCAGCTGCTGGTACTGTGTGTGCAGCTGCTGGTACTGTGTGTGCAGCTGTTGGTACTGTGTGTGCAGCTGTTAGTACTGTGTGTGCAGCTGCTGGTACTATGTGTGCAGTTGTTGGTACTGTGTGTGCAGCTGCTGGTACTGTGTGCAGCTGTTGGTACTGTGTGTGCAGCTGCTGGTACTGTGTGTGCAGCTGCTGGTACTGTGTGTGCAGCTGCTGGTACTGTGTGTGCAGCTGTTGGTACTGTGTGTGCAGATGCTGGTACTGTGTGTGCAGCTGTTGGTACTGTGTGTGCAGCTGCTGGTACGGTGTGTGCAGCTGCTGGTACTGTGTGTGCAGCTGCTGGTACTGTGTGTGCAGCTGCTGGTACTGTGTGTGCAGCTGTTGGTACTGTGTGTGCAGCTGCTGGTACTGTGTGTGCAGCTGCTGGTACTGTGTGTGCAGCTGCTGGTACTGTGTGTGCAGCTGCTGGTACTGTGTGTGCAGCTGCTGGTACTGTGTGTGCAGCTGCTGGTACTGTGTGTGCAGCTGCTGGTACTGTGTGTGCAGCTGCTGGTACTGTGTGTGCAGCTGTTGGTACTGTGTGTGCAGCTGCTGGTACGGTGTGTGCAGCTGCTGGTACTGTGTGTGCAGCTGCTGGTACTGTGTGTGCAGCTGCTGGTACTGTGTGTGCAGCTGCTAGTACTGTGTGTGCAGCTGCTCTCTGGTTATTGCTATATAGATATTCAAATTTTTGTTTTCTGTTTAATAACTTGAGAAAGTCTCCCGATCGGTTTCAAACTTTCATCATTAGTGTATCCTACTTAGAAGAGGTTGAGATTGTTACTGTAGTGTCCAGTTGCCAATTTCTCACTTTTACTTTTAATATATAGTAGTATATTTTCCTTGAAATGAGTTTACCTTATTTGAGCTGCCTCAGTCTTTAATGGTGATGATTCTTATGAAAATGATTGAACCCTAAAAATTTAGGCTTTGTAGATGCAAATTTGCCAATTTCTAATACAGTTAATAAACGTCGACTCGTTAGATTCAGAGATACAACTGGAGGATGACTTTTCTGATAAGCTTCAGACTTCCACTGATGCTGGGCTTCACTACAAGAAAGCTTTTCATTGGACTCTGGTGTATAATAATTAGATTTGTTTGTAATAAATTTGGGTTGTGTAGGTGCCAATTTTCCAAATTGTTTCAGACAAATTTCACATCATCACGACTGTGGCAGCTCTAACACTGGCCTGCTAGTTTTGGAACTCGCTCGCCATCTGTTTGAGCCGCCACTCCATCCAGTGAGTTGTGTAAAATCGTGTTATTTCGATTTCTCCACTGCTTACTTTCCTAGTGTATATAGAAATACACCTAATTTGATAAATCTTTTAAGGGAGGTATGGTACAAGAGACAGCGTACTAGCCTACTAGTTTCAGAACTAACTTACCGTAGGTTTGAACCCCGCACTTCGCCTAGTTAGTTGTTTCTAAAAATGTGAGGTACCTGAGAACTTGACCTTATCTGGGCATTTTTGCAAAGAAAGTTGTGATATTATATTAAGAAGCGTCTTTTTTCTGACAGATGGGTGAGGAGACGGGGGGTTGAAGGGGGACCTTTTAACATAAGTTTTCTTTGGGAAGATGTGTGCGGCCTGATGGATGGTTTGTTGAATTATATCCAGTTGTGTGTCTGTCTCTGACAAGATTGTTATAGTTGTAATGTAATTTTATACTGTCAGTTTTGCTGCAAGTTCAGGCGGGTATGGTAGGAATATGTGGAATATGTGTAGTGTAATTGGGATGTGCTCAGAGCCTGTCAGTGGATCTGGTTTTATATAGTGTTCGAGGTGAGAATTTTCTTGATTTGTGAGCATGTCATGTTGTCCTTGTCCACGGTGAGAGAAGCAGTTGATGATATCTGAGACAAATGGTGAAGTCTAGGCCAAGGTAAGTAAGTTTATTCAGGTATACACAAATACAGTTACATAGATTATCATACATAACAGCATATGTGTAGAGAACCCAGGATAACCCAAAAAAGTCAGACAGAGTGACATATTTCCATTGAGGTCCATTTAATACCTTAATATTATACACTGTAGTAGATACGTACTAGTTATTATACTATAATTAAAAGGAATAAGGTAAAAAGAGTTATTTACATGTACATGTATGGTAACTAAAAAAAAATAAAAATCATTCTCCTCCCTTTCTGTCGCTACATTCATTAGGTACCTTTTGACTCTCTTCTTGAACTGGCTCATGCTATGACTGGCTTTGACATGTGCAGGCAGTCTGTTCCATTCCTTTATTCCTATACAATAAAAGGTGTTTTAAGCCTGGCCACTGACTGTGGGTACTACAAAGTTGTGCTCTCTCCCCCTAGTACTATGACTGCTTTGGTTCCCAGCCTTGACAAAATTGGCAGCAAGATATTCTGGACACTGTTTGTGAGCAATTTTATAAACTTGATTCAACTTAAGTTGTTTTACTCTGTCTTCAATATTCAGCATATCCAATTGTTGTAATTCATCCTGGCCTACATGTTCTCTTGGTCCCAGGTCCAGGATGAATCTTACCATTTTGTTCTGTGTGATTTGCAGTTTATTTTTCAGTTTTTTTGTCAAGGCAGAGTACCATGAAGAGCAAGCGTAGTCCATATGACATTGTATAAGGGCTAGACATAGGGTCCTGCGAGCCTCAGTAGGTAGACACTGTGCTTGTCTGTAGAGGAACTTCAGCCAAAGAGTATGGCTTCTGTTTTCCCGAGGTGTAACGATAACTTGTTTTCTACTAACCATTTGCTGTAGGACTCTAGTTCCAGTGTTAATATATTAGCTATATCTTGTGGGTCTTTACCTGATACTAACAGAGCACTGTCATCCGCATATAGTAGGAGTTTGCACTTGACACTGATGGGCATGTCATTTACATAACACAGGAATAATAAGGGACCCAGAATACTACCTTGGGGAACTCCACATGCTATCGGCATTGGTTCTGATTCTGCTTTGTTGATTTTGACAATTTGTTTCCTATTGCTAAAATAGGACTTAAACCAGTCTGTGGAACCTATGCCGATAGCTTGAAGTTTCTTACATAATATATTGTGGTTGACAGTATCGAAGGCCTTTTGCAAGTCTAAAGTTACCATTCCTATGAGGTTCCCTATCGACATTTCAGTTCTCATGTAATCCATCAGATTAATTAGGGAGGTGTCGGTTGAGTAAGTGCTCCTAAAGCCTTATTGGTAACTATGAAGAATGTTGTTGTCACTAAGATATTTAACTACTTGACAGTACACCGCCCTCTCTAGAATTTTGGATATTACACTGAGTATACTAACAGGCCTATAGTTGCTGACACCAGACCTACTATTTTTCTTGAAGATAGGAGTAACTCTGGCCTCCTTGAACCCCTCTGGCACTGTATTAGTGGTGATGGACAGATTTATTATGTGAGCAATGGGGATTGCCAGTTCAGAGGCACCATCTTTTAGGAACTTAGACGGGATGTTATCTGGGCCGGTGCTCTTAGTTGGGTTTAATCTGCTTAGTTCTTTTTGCACAAAGTCAAGAGATACACTTACTAGTTGACAACTGTTTGGAGTTACCCCTTTATTGATATAGTATGTTTTAAACTTATCAGAGTCTGTGTTAAAGGTATTTGATGCAGCTGGTAGCTTACTTACTAGTGTTGATGCGACAGTTGTGTAGTATGAATTAAAACAATTTGCCACTTTAGTTGTTTCGTGGCATACCTTGTTATCAACATTTAGTACTATGTTAGATCTTTCTACGGGTTTATGGCAATACCCCAACTGTTTTAGTTGTTGCCAGAGCTTTCTAGGGTTATTCTTGTACTCTTCGATTTTGAGCAATAGTGCCTAGCCTTTGCGCCTTTTATAAGCCTCTGCACGCTGTTCCTCACCCTTTGGAATTCATTTAGCGCTGCAGTATCCTGTCTATTTGCCTTAAATCTTTTTTATCAACTGGTCTCTGAATTTCATATTATCTAATATCTCAGTAGTCATCCAGGGTTCAGTTCTTCGTTTAATCCTAACTTCTTTAACTGGTGCAATATTATCAAGGATGGCAGTGAACATTGTTTTGATTTTTTCCCAGGCATCATTTACGTCCGTGCAACTTGTTATCACTGACCAGTCACAATTGTGTAGCATATTTACCAGTGTTTCTTTATTGTAGTTTCTAGTTGACCTAATTTTTATTGTCCTGGGTAGGCCTATCCGTTCCCTAGTGATTTTCCTGGTACAGTAAATGATGAAATGATCACTAAGACCTGTGGTAATGACCCCTGATTGACTAATGTTCTCAGGGCGGTTACAAAGTATGTGGTCAATTAGGGTGGCTGAGAACTGTGTGATCCGGGTTGGTGTATTAATTAGTTGAGTGTAACTATTTAAATCCAGAATTTGCTTATACCTTTTACATAGCCCGTTATTTTGCTGTTGAAAACAGATGTTGAAGTCACCCAGTATTACTGTCTCCACATTGTTATCAAGTCCTGACAAGACTCTCGAAAAGTCCTCTAAGAACTGGTCATGGGTGGGAGGGCGATAACTAGTTCCTACTAAGATGGGTTTGGTCTTGGGAAGCAGCACTTCAAACCATAGGATCTCCAGTTTATTGTTATTTAAATCAGGTCTTGGATTATAGGCTAAGTCTTTCCTTATGTAGGCACATACCCCACAACCTTTTATATTCCTATCTAAGCGTTTTATATTGTAACCTTCTATTTTGACCTCGTCATCAGTCACCGTATCATCCAACCAGGATTCCGAGATGGATATAACTGCCGCTCTAATTCTGTTAGCTAGAATCCTAATCTCTGCCAGTTTTGGAAGAAGTGATCTTGTGTTGACATGAATAAAGTGAAGGCCAGTTTTCCTAAGACAATCATAATCATCAATAAATGGCAAGGGGTCATTAACATTAAAAATAGGTAAATCAATGTCATCATTGCTAAAGGGTAACTGTGCCAAAGTGCAGTTGTTACAAACAAAATGAAATCTGGCACCATTACCATAATCAAACACACATCCATTATGCACCCACCCCATACACCTTTCACATATGGTATGTTTACTATTTTTCTTTCGTACCTTTGTACAGTGTATACATATGTTTGGTGGTGTCTGAGATATTAAAAATGGTTCTATTTGTGCATTACATATGGAGGTAAGGTTATCATTCCTAGCTACTAGACCGTCATTATCACCATGATTTATCTGTCTGTTTTGCACCTGTACCATAGATTGAGGTCCTGGATTAGTATGGATATCACCACTTAATAGCGCCACTATAAAAGCTGTGCGCCACTGTGTTTGTTTGGATATGTGGGGTTGCCATACCTTGGGGTGATAGTGGCACTTACGTTTCTGGTAGGATGGCCACTGTTGGGCTTTCACTCTCCAGGGAGCTACCACCCCATTCACCTTTTGCAGACCCCATGACTGATTTCCCTATTCCGAGAAATTTAGTATCATGAGAAATATAATTATGGCAGCGTGAATCCCTCTTACGCCAGCCATGGTCACTCTTACGCCAGCCATGGTCACTCTTACGCCAGCCATGGTCACTCTTACGCCAGCCATGGTCACTCTTACGCCAGCCATGGTCGCTCTTACGCCAGCCATGGTCACTCTTACGCCAGCCATGGTCACTTACGCCAGCCATGGTCACTCTTACGCCAGCCATCGTCACTCTTACGCCAGCCATGGTCACTCTTACGCCAGCCATGGTCACTCTTACGCCAGCCATCGTCACTCTTACGCCAGCCATCGTCACTCTTACGCCAGCCATCGTCACTCTTACGCCAGCCATGGTCACTCTTACGCCAGCCATCGTCACTCTTACGCCAGCCATCGTCACTCTTACGCCAGCCATGGTCACTCTTACGCCAGCCATCGTCACTCTTACGCCAGCCATCGTCACTCTTACGCCAGCCATCGTCACTCTTACGCCAGCCATCGTCACTCTTACGCCAGCCATCGTCACTCTTACGCCAGCCATTGTCACTCTTACGCCAGCCATCGTCACTCTTACGCCAGCCATGGTCACTCTTCACTCTATCATTTCACAACAAAAATTTGTTTTCTTTTCTTTATATTTATTTTATTTTAATAAAAAGAAACCACTGATCCTATCAGACACATAGGAATGGCCTAGTAGCTACTCTAGAAATCACCACTGGTTACTAGAAAATTTCTTGTTCACACATACCCCCCACACCCCTTACTTATCCCCTTACTTGAAACTCCCTTCACTCATCACTTCACAGTCCGCCTTCACCTATCACACTTCTTGTCATTTCCATCCTGGCAGGTAAGAAAAAGATTTAATCATTAGTGATGTACTTCCATAGCCCCATCAATCCCATTTAGCGGGGTTCGTCGTGTTGTTGACTGGTCCTCGTAGAGTTGATGTGTCAGCCATTTTTAAAAGCAGTGAGGAAAAAACGGCCACTGCCCCTGACAGATTCCTTGGAGTTTTGTCGTTAGATTTGGCGTTTTCTTCTATGTTTCCCTCCTAATGTACACTGGTCAGTTAATATGGAAGTCAGCTATTAAAACATATTCTTTGCTAATCCACTTTCTTCCCACCTTTAGTACTGAGGGAAAGAACCGCCGCTATAACCTGTTTCCTTGGAGTTTGTTTAGTAGATTTAGCGGTTTTTGCTGTGCTTCCCTCCCATTAACACTGTTGCAGTTGATATAATGGTCAGCTACTGTCAGTATGGTTAGAACGTCTCTTCGTAGTTGTACGTCTGGCAATAGCTGGTGATTGATGCCAGTCAACCATGTTTAAATGTTCACTTCCACCCCTCACCTGGCACTGACTAACCCTCACCTGGCACTGACTAACCCTCACCTGGCACTGAGGGAAGAAAAAAGAAACCTTCACTACACTACACTACAACCTGACAGTTTCCTTGTCGATTTGTTGATTAGGTTTTCCCTTATGTTGACTTCACATTGAACACTGTGCAGTTGATATAGAGTCAGTTACTTCAGTGTGGTGTAAAACGATTGTTTGTCTGGTTGTACGTCTGGTAGCGGGTCTGGTACTTGAATCCTGGTCTCCTGTCTTGGTTCTATTTGGTCCATTTCGCTGTAGTCACCGTCAGTTTTCTTGTCACTATAAGTTCCTTGTATGTTGTTGCAACAGTTCTTGCAAATAGGCCATCACTGGAGTTTGGGCCGGCCCAGGGAATGGCAAAATATAGGAGGTGCCTGGGTCATGACCCAGGCTGTCGCTCTGTCGCTCCCGGTATATTAGTCTTCTTGCTCACTGATAATGAGTTGGCGTAATTGGATTGGGTAGAGGGTAGTGCGTCTGGCACCGAAATCAGGAAGCATGTACACCTGTGTTCTAGCCTAGTTAAAGACTAGTTGATGTTTTTGTTTCTGCATATGTATGTGCTGAATACAAGGAGGCCGAGAGTTGAATGTACTTTGACTGCAATAGTGTATTAATGTGTGAAGGGAAAGTTAAGGAATTCGTATTTTGATTCATTGTTAATAAGGCTGGCTACCCCTTTCCTGTGTGTCAGATGGGGATTGAAGTGAGCTATAACCTTAGAGTGATTTTTTTTGTCATGCTAGAATGTGCTGTGAAATATGGACACATCTGTGCTCTAAGTCTTAATGATTTAATTTAAATATTAACATTACCTAACATAAAATAACGTAGGCAGAGAAATCTGCTTAACCATATAGAGAAAAAATGCAGCTAGTCATTCATGCTCTCATTTTGTACGTTTGTCCAACAGATTGAAACTATGCATTGAGTTATGTCAGGATGTAAAATGTTCGAACATATCATGCAAAAATCATTATCACGTACGGTCACCGGACAGAAATTAATTGGCCAAGTAATTGGAGTGAAAGTTTATACACACTACACATGATTTTTAAAAAAAAAAACTACGTAACACATATCACGAGAAGAACGACATCAAACATAATTTAATTAATCGTGAAATATATTCTGTTTTCAAACTTTTAAGTGTAAAAATATTTGAAGCAATACATATACCTCCACACTTCTTGTTTATCATTTATTCTCAATGACTAAATACATATTTTTCAGTCAACTGAACTAAAATATGTTTTTGAATAAGATATTTCATCTTCCATTAAAGAAATAATGACTTATGTATGGAAATTATTATAAAATCTTGTGACTGACACTAGAACTGTCCTGTAGTGTGACACAGAACTGTCCTGTAGTGTGACACAGAACTGTCCTGTAGTGTGACACAGAACTGTCCTGTAGTGTGACACAGAACTGTCCTGTAGTGTGACACAGAACTGTCCTGTAGTGTGACACAGAACTGTCCTGTAGTGTGACACAGAACTGTCCTGTAGTGTGACACAGAACTGTCCTGTAGTGTGACACAGAACTGTCCTGTAGTGTGACACAGAACTGTCCTGTAGTGTGACACAGAACTGTCCAGTGACTGAATACTGTACTGTCCTGAATGTGTGACATAGAACTGTCAAGTGACTGAACACTGTACTGTCCTGTAGTGTGACACAGAACTATCCAGTGACTGAACACTGTACTGTCCTGTAGTGTGACACAGAACTGTCCAGTGACTGAATACTGTACTGTCCTGAATGTGTGACACAGAACTGTCCAGTGACTGAACACTACTGTCCTGAATGTGTGACATAGAACTGTCCAGTGACTGAACACTGTACTGTCCTGAATGTGTGACACAGAACTGTCCAGTGACTGAACACTGTACTGTCCTGAATGTGTGACATAGAACTGTCCAGTGACTGAACACTGTCCTGTCCTGAATGTGTGACACAAAACTGTCCAGTGACTGAACACTGTACTGTCCTGAATGTGTGACATAGAACTGTCCAGTGACTGAACACTGTACTGTCCTGAATTTGTGACATAGAACTGTCCAGTGACTGAACACTGTACTGTCCTGTAGTGTGACACAGAACTGTCCAGTGACTGAACACTGTACTGTCCTGAATGTGTGACATAGAACTGTCCAGTGACTGAACACTGTACTGTCCTGAATGTGTGACACATAACTGTCCAGTGACTGAACACTGTACTGTCCTGAATGTGTGACACAGAACTGTCCAGTGACTGAAAACTGTACTGTCCTGTAGTGTGACACAGAACTGTCCAGTGACTGAACACTATACTGTCCTGTAGTGTGATACAGAACTGTCCAGTGACTGAACACTGTACTGTCCTGTAGTGTGACACAGAACTGTCCAGTGACTGAACACTGTACTGTCCTGTAGTGTGACACAGAACTGTCCAGTGACTGAACACTGTACTGTCCTGAATGTGTGACACAGAACTGTCCAGTGACTGAACACTGTACTGTGCTGTAGTGTGACACAGAACTGTCCAGTGACTGAACAATGTACTGTCCTGTAGTGTGACACAGAACTGTCCAGTGACTGAACACTGTACTGTCCTGTAGTGTGACACAGAACTGTCCAGTGACTGAACACTGTACTGTCCTGAATGTGTGACACAGAACTGTCCAGTGACTGAACACTACTGTCCTGAATGTGTGACATAGAACTGTCCAGTGACTGAAGACTGTACTGTCCTGAATGTGTGACACCGAACTGTCCAGTGACTGAACACTGTACTGTCCTGTAGTGTGACACAGAACTGTCCAGTGACTGAACACTGTACTGTCCTGTAGTGTGACACAGAACTGTCCAGTGACTGAACACTGTACTGTCCTGAATGTGTGACACAGAACAGTCCAGTGACTGAACACTGTACTGTCCTGAATGTGTGACATAGAACTGTCCAGTGACTGAACACTGTACTGTCCTGAATGTGTGACATAGAACTGTCCAGTGACTGAACACTGTACTGTCCTGTAGTGTGACACAGAACTGTCTAGTGACTGAACACTGTACTGTCCTGTAGTGTGACACAGAACTGTCCAGTGACTGAACACTGACTGTCCTGAATGTGTGACACAGAACTGTCCAGTGACTGAAACTTACTGTCCTGAATGTGTGACATAGAACTTCCAGTGACTGAACACTGTACTGTCCTGAATGTGTGACACAGAACTGTCCAGTGACTGAACACTGTACTGTCCTGTAGTGTGACACAGAACTGTCCAGTGACTGAACACTGTACTGTCCTGTAGTGTGACACAGAACTGTCCAGTGACTAACACTGTACTGTCCTGAATGTGTGACACAGAACAGTCCAGTGACTGAACACTGTACTGTCCTGAATGTGTGACATAGAACTGTCCAGTGACTGAACACTGTACTGTCCTGAATGTGTGACACAGAACTGTCCAGTGACTGAACACTGTACTGTCCTGAATGTGTGACACAGAACTGTCCAGTGACTGAACACTGTACTGTCCTGAATGTGTGACATAGAACTGTCCAGTGACTGAACACTGTACTGTCCTGTAGTGTGACACAGAACTGTCCAGTGACTGAACACTGTACTGTCCTGTAGTGTGACACAGAACTGTCCAGTGACTGAACACTGTACTGTCCTGAATGTGTGACACAGAACTGTCGAGTGACTGAACACTACTGTCCTGAATGTGTGACATAGAACTGTCCAGTGACTGAACACTGTACTGTCCTGAATGTGTGACACAGAACTGTCCAGTGACTGAACACTGTACTGTCCTGAATGTGTGACATAGAACTGTCCAGTGACTGAACACTGTACTGTCCTGAATGTGTGACAAAGAACTGTCCAGTGACTGAACACTGTACTGTCCTGAATGTGTGACATAGAACTGTCCAGTGACTGAACACTGTACTGTCCTGAATGTGTGACATAGAACTGTCCAGTGACTGAACACTGTACTGTCCTGTATGTGTGACATAGAACGGTCCAGTGACTGAACACTGTACTGTCCTGAATGTGTGACACAGAACTGTCCAGTGACTGAACACTGTACTGTCCTGAATGTGTGACACAGAACTGTCCAGTGACTGAACACTGTACTGTCCTGAATGTGTGACACAGAACTGTCCAGTTACTGAACACTGTACTGTCCTGAATGTGTGACACAGAACTGTCCAGTGACTGAACACTGTACTGTCCTGAATGTGTGACATAGAACTGTCCAGTGACTGAACACTGTACTGTCCTGAATGTGTGACATAGAACTGTCCAGTGACTGAACACTGTACTCTCCTGAATGTGTGACATAGAACTGTCTAGTGACTGAACACTGTACTGTCCTGTAGTGTGACACAGAACTGTCCAGTGACTGAACACTGTACTGTCCTGTAGTGTGACACAGAACTGTCCAGTGACTGAACACTGTACTGTCCTGTAGTGTGACACAGAACTGTCCAGTGACTGAACACTGTACTGTCCTGAATGTGTGACATAGAACTGTGCAGTGACTGAACACTGTACTGTCCTGAATGTGTGACACATAACTGTCCAGTGACTGAACACTATACTGTCCTGTAGTGTGACACAGAACTGTCCAGTGACTGAACACTGTACTGTCCTGTAGTGTGACACAGAACTGTCCAGTGACTGAACACTGCAATTATCCTGTAAGTGTCTGACATAGAACCGTCCACTGATGAACAGTGCAACTATCCGGTATGTGACTGACACTAAAACTGTCCGCTGAAGGAACTCTGAACTATCCTGTAAGTGACTGACACTAGAACTGTCCGCTGGCTCGACACTGTTACTATACTCTTTGTGACTTATCACTTCAACTGTCTTGTTACTGGTGTGCCACTACAGCTATACCGCTGACTGACCACTGTACGTCTGACTGACCACTGTACCACTCACTGACCACTGACTGACCACTGTACCACTTACTGACCACTTTACTAATGACTAACAACTGTATCACTGACTGACCACTGTACCACTGACTGACCACTTTACTACTGTTGCATGCAAAGAGTACGTCACCCTTATTCGGAGCATGTTAAACACACCCACATAGGCTGCCTCACCAACCAGCGAAACATCTTGTTAAGGGTTTGGTGATCGGGGCCCCATCACGAAATCAACAACGTGGTTCAGCCAATCATAGTGCGGGTCTGGCAAAAGGAAAGGTGACGTGGATTCCTCTCACATGTTTGCCATTGTCATTCCCTTCCTGAGCTGGTTGTTGCACGGCTGTCTCTGTCTATTGGCTGGTGTTCTGCCTTGACTACCGTGGCGTGCACTACTAATACTACTATCTCTGTATATAGTGTACATATTTGTATAAAGCCTTATAATATACTTGTTGAAGGAAAATACAAAAATTTATAATTGCTTGGTGAAGGAAATACAATTCAAAGCATTTTCTACTGTGTTTCTTTGCTCCAAGCTCCCTTTTACACTCAGGACAACAGGACTGAACCTGAGGTTGTAATAACTACTGACTGACAACTGTATCACTGGCTGACCACTGTACCACTGATTGACCACTACAACTGCACCTCTGACTGACCACTACAACTGTACTACTGACTGACCACTTCAACTGTAGCACTGACTGACAACTACAACTGTACTACTGACTGACCACTAAAACTGTACCACTTGCTGACCATTACAACTGTAACACTGACTGACCACTACAACTGCAACACTGACCTACCAATTCAACTGTACTAATGACTGACAACTACAACTGTATAACTGATTGACCACTACAACTGTAACCCTGACTGACCACTACAACTGTAACACTGACTAACCACTACAACTGTACCACTGACAACTACAACTGTACCACTGACTGACCACTACAACTGTACTACTGATTGACCACTACAACTGTAACACTGACTGACCACTACAACTGTACCACTGACTGACCACTACAACTGTACCACTGACTGACCACTACAACTGTATTTCTGACTGACCACTACAACTGTACCACTAACTGACCACTACAACTGTACCACTGACTGACCACTACAACTGTACCACTGATTGACCACTACAACTGTACTACTGACTCACCACTACAGCTGTACCACTAACTGACAACTACAAGCTGTACAACTACTGACCACTGTAACTGTACCACTGACTGACCACTACAACTGTAACACTGACTGACCACTACAACTGAACTACTGACTGACTACTACAACTGTACCACTACTGACCACTACAACTGTACCACTGACTGACCACTACAACTGTACCACTGACTGACCTCTACAACTGTACCACTGACTGACCACTACATGACTGTATTTCACTGACTGACCACTACAACTATACCACTGACTGACCACTACAGTTGTAACACTGACTGACCACTACAACTGTACACTGACTGACCACTACAACTGTACCACTGACTGACCACTACAATGTACCACTGACTGACCATCTAGCTGTACCACTGACTGACCACTACAACTGTCCACTGACTGACCACTACAACTGTACCACTGACTGACCACTTCAACTGTACACTGACTGACCACTACACTGTATTTCTGACTGACCACTACAACTGTACCACTGACTGACCACTACAACTGTACCACTGACTGACCACTACAACTGTACCACTGACTGACCACTACAACTGTACTACTGACTCACCACTACAACTGTACACTAATGACCACTACAACTGTACACTCACTGACCACTCATCTCTGTCCACTGACTGACAACTACAAGCTGTCACTACTGACTGACCACTACATATGTACCACTGACTGACCACTACAACTGTACGCCACTGACCTGACCACTACAACTGTACCACTGACTGACCACTACATCTGTACCACTGACTGACCACTACAATCTGTACCACTGACTGACCACTCTACAAACTGTACCACTGACTGACCACTCAACTGTACCACTGACTGACCACTACAACTGTACCACTGACTGACCCTCACTTGACACTACAAGCTGTACCACTGACTGACTCACTACAACTGTACCACTGACTGACCACTACAACTGTACCATCTGACTGACCACTACAACTGTACCACTGACTGACCACTAACTGTACACTGTACCACTACACTGTACCACTGACCATCAACTGTACCACTGACTGACCACTACAACTGTACCACTGACTGACCACTACAACTGTACCACTGACTGACCACTACAACTGTACCACTGACTGACCACTACAACTGTACCACTGACTGACACAACTACTACTGACCATTGTACCACTGACTGACCACTTCAACTGTACCACTGACTGACCACTACAACTGTATTTCCTGACTGACCACTACAACTGTACCACTGACTGACCACTACAACTGTACCACTGACTGACCACTACAACTGTACCACTGACTGACCACTACAACTGTACCTACTGACTCACCACTACAACTGTACCACTGACTGACCACTACACGTACCTGTACAACTCACTGACCACTCACTCTGTACCACTGACTGACCACTACAACTGTACACTGACTGACCACTACATCTGTACACTGACTGACCCTACAACTGTACCACTGACTGACCACTACAACTGTACCACTACTGACCACTACATCTGTACACTGACTGCCACTACATCTGTACACTGACTGACCTCTACAACTGACCACTGACTGACCACTACAACTGTACCACTGATGACCACTACAACTGTACCACTGACTGACCACTACAACTGTACCACTGACTGACTACTACAACTGTACCACTGATGACCACTACAACTGTATTTCGATGACCACTACAACTGTACCACTGCCTGACCACTACAACTGTACCACTACTGACCACTACAACTGTACCACTGACTGACCACTACAACTGTACCACTGACTGACCACTACAACTGTACCACTGACTGACCACTACAACTGTACCACTGACTGACCACTACAACTGTACCACTGACTGACAACTACAACTGTACCACTGACTGACCACTACAACTGTACCACTGACTGACCACTACAACTGTATTTTGACTAACTACTACATCTGTACCACAGACTGACCACTACAGCTGTAATACTGACTAACCACTACAAATGTACAACTGACTGACCACTACAACTGAACCACTGACTGACCACTACACCTGTACCACTGACTGACCACTATAACTCTACTACTGACTGACCACTACAGCTGTACCACTTACTGACAACTGTTCTACTGACTGACTACTACAGCTGTAAGAATGACTAACTACTACAAATGTACCACTCACTGACCACTACAGCTGTAATGCTTACTGATCACTACAACTGTACCACTTGTGAGAAAATTCTCCAAAGCGGGGGGTATGCGCCCTTACTACCCTTGGTAAGGGCCCTCACCCTTTCCTCCCTTAGGAAAGGGCCAGAGGAGGCGCGTCTGGCTGAGAAAAACAATTTAATTCAAGCCAGATGTACTGACAACAGTGTGTCATAAATTGTGCTGACCACAGCACCACGAGGCACCTCGTGGCACCACATGGCTGCACGAGACTGCAAAAGGCAGCACAAGCGGTCAGATTGAATACAGGCTCCGTAGAAGTCATACGACTCTAGGGGTCATGCGGCGCGAGGCGACGTAAATCAACAGAGACATTAGTCGTTCGCGTCCGTTATTTTTATTTTAATCTCCACTAACGTCGGGAAATAAGATAAGAACTCTGTTCCAGCGCGTTTAGTGAATAACATCAACATTGCAGTATATTCAGAAGTGTGCGCAGCTTCTTACTGCAAAAAGACAAACGTAGAGACAATCGCAAGTGAATTCCATCGAAACAAGACGGTGATTCTTCAGCGGCATTCTACAATCAAGACAGCATTTCCGCCGTATATGGTGGAGCCAACACCATCGCTCAAAGTTACACGAGCAAGGTAAGAATTTGATGTTCTGGTCAAACAGGGGACTGCGCAGTTCTTGTAGTCAAGAACATTAAATTATACCTATTGACGGCGGTTATGCATGGACGTTTTAGTCCAAAACAGTGAGTAAAACGCCTTTCAGTCCATCTAAGACTGAAATATGGACATACGCTCCTTTGGGGCAATAAATTATAATCCCTTGATGTTTATCTTACAGCCCTGTGGAGAGTGAGGCCATAGATGGATCCCCTGAGAAGGTGTTGGGGAAGGCTGCGACATCTTGGATTCATCAATAAGCTAAGTAGTAGCGAACCATACATTCCATGTTATCGTTGGAGCCCATCCTTCATACCACTGACTGACCACAACAACTGTACTACTGACTTACAACTACAGCTGTAAAATGACTAACTACTACAAGTGTACCACTCACTGACCACTACAGTTGTAACACTGACTAACCACTTCAAATGTACCACTGACTGACCACTACAGCTGTACCATTGACTAACCACTTCAACTGTACCACTGACTGACCACTACAACTGTACTACTGACTTACCACTACAGCTGTACCACTCACTGACCACTACAGCTGTAACACTGACTAACCACTACTAATGAACCACTGACTGACCACTACAGCTGTACCATTGACTGACCACTTCAACTGTACCACTTACTGACCACTACAACTGTACCACTGACTGACCACTACAACTGTACCACTGATTGACCACTACAACTGTAATTCTGACTGACCACTACAACTGTACTACTGACTTACCACTACAGCTGTTCCACTCACTGACCACTATAGCTGTAACACTGACCACTACAACTGTACCACTGACTGACCTCTACAACTGTACCACTGACTGACCACTATAACTGTACTACTGACTGACCAATTCAGCTGTAACACTGACCACTACAACTGTACCACTGACTGTCCACTACAACTGTTCCACTGACTGTCCACTACAACTGTACCACTGACTGTCCACTACAACTGTACCACTGACTGACCACTACAAATGTACCACTGACTGACCACTACAGCTGTACTTCTTCCTGACCACTTCAACTGTACCACTGACTGACCACTTCAACTGTACTACTGACTGACCACTACAACTGTACCACTGACTGACCACTACAACTGTACTACTGACTGACCACTACAACTGTACCACTGACTGACCACTACAACTGTACTACTGACTGACCACTACAACTGTACCACTGACTGACCACTACAACTGTACTACTGACTGACCACTACAACTGTACCACTGACTGACCACTACAACTGTACTACTGACTGACCACTACATCTGTACCTCTGACTGACCTCTACAACTGTACCACTGACTGACCACTACAACTGTACCACTGACTGACCACTACAACTGTACTACTGACTGACCACTACATCTGTACCACTGACTGACCTCTACAACTGTACCACTGACTGACCACTACAACTGTACCACTGACTGACCACTACAACTGTACCACTGACTGACCACTACAACTGTATTTCTGACTGACCACTACAACTGTACCACTGACTGACCACTACAACTGTACCACTGACTGACCACTACAACTGTACCACTGACTGACCACTACAACTGTACCACTGACTGACCACTACAACTGTACCACTGACTGACCACTACAACTGTACCACTGACTGACCACTACAACTGTACCACTGACTGACCACTACAACTGTATTTCTGACTGACCACTACAACTGTACCACTGACTGACCACTACAACTGTACCACTGACTGACCACTACAACTGTACCACTGACTGACCACTATAACTGTACTACTGACTCACCACTACAGCTGTACCACTAACTGACCACTACAACTGTACAACTCACTGACCACTGCAACTGTACCACTGACTGACCACTACAACTGTACTACTGACTGACCACTACATCTGTACCACTGACTGACCTCTACAACTGTACCACTGACTGACCACTACAACTGTACCACTGACTGACCACTACAACTGTACTACTGACTGACCACTACATATGTACCACTGACTGACCTCTACAACTGTACTACTGACTGACCACTACAACTGTACCACTGACTGACCACTACAACTGTTCCACTGACTGACCACTACAACTGTACCACTGACTGACCACTACAACTGTACCACTGACTGACCACTACAACTGTATTTCTGACTGACCACTACAACTGTACCACTGACTGACCACTACAACTGTACCACTGACTGACCACTACAACTGTACCACTGACTGACCACTACAACTGTACCACTGACTGACCACTACAACTGTATTTCTGACTGACCACTACAACTGTACCACTGACTGACCACTACAACTGTACCACTGACTGACCACTACAACTGTACCACTGACTGACCACTACAACTGTACCACTGACTGACCACTACAACTGTACCACTGACTGACCACTACAACTGTACCACTGACTGACCACTACAACTGTACCACTGACTGACCACTACAACTGTACCACTGACTGACCACTACAACTGTACCACTGACTGACCACTACAACTGTACCACTGACTGACCACTACAACTGTACCACTGACTGACCACTACAACTGTACCACTGACTGACCACTACAACTGTACCACTGACTGACCACTACAACTGTCCACTGATGACACTACAACTGTACCACTGACTGACCACTACAACTGTACCACTGACTGACCACTACAACTGTACCACTGACTGACCACTACAACTGTACCACTGACTGACCACTACAACTGTACCACTGACTGACCACTACAACTGTACCACTGACTGACCACTACAACTGTACCACTGACTGACCACTACAACTGTACCACTGACTGACCACTACAACTGTACCACTGACTGACCACTATAACTGTACTACTGACTCTCGGAGACAACTTCCAAAGGACTAATCTTTTACCTAAGTTTTAGAGTATAAAGCTTTAACTCTGCGACAGTATTTTACAATACTCACAAACTGTGCTTTTAGCAGATTAGTTGAGTGTAATTTACCTACAATAATGGAAATTATTGAGTGTGAATTGTAATTCAACAAAATATATCGGTGCATTTTATATGTTGTGTTTACAATTTTTTTATATCGCCAAATAATGGAAATATAGATTTTTAAATCTCTCGCGGCACAGAGGATCAGAATCTGCGCTATTATTTTTGTATCAGTTTAATGTACAGCAAAACAATATTTTAGGCTTATACATTTATCATAAAAAATAATATGTATTATCATGTTATAATTGCAATAGTAGTTGCAGCAGCAGCAGCAGCATAGAAATAACACCAATAGAAGTTGTAAAAGAATTAGAACTAAGAGAATAATTGCTAGAAACTAATAAAAGCATGTTACTAATAACATAAACTAGGATAGTGATAGCAATTGTAATGTACTAATTGAATTAATGTTAGAATTAGCGTTACTGGAAGCAGTGAGAATATCAGTAGTCTTGTTGTTAGTAATCATAGTAATAGCTCTCTCTCTCTTTCCCTCCATCTCTCTCTCTCTCTCTCTTCTCTCTCTCTCTCTCTCTCTCTCTCTCTCTCTCTCTCTCTCTCTCTCTCTCTGTCTTTCCCTCCCTCTCTCTTTTATTTTTTTTAAACAGTGTTTAACAAGGTTGGGTTAAGGATCCCTACTTTATTGACAAGCTATTTACAAGTTAAGGATTCCTACCTTTATTGGCAAGCTAAGAGCTGTTACCTACATCATCTTATTTGAAAGCATTTTTATTGTTATGAAACATACAAATAGGGAACAGGAGGAAGTTGGAGCCATCTGTGGGCCACCATTTTCTCGTTGACATCATAATGCTGTACGAATGTGTTCCAGACTCGAGTCATCCTGGGGATAAATGATCTCAGATGAAGTGATGTTCTGGAGAAGGTTACAGCCAGAGTGAAGTTGCTGTTTCTGCCCGTCTTGTGGTATAGAAGCTTGCTTCTCGCTGTCCTCGAAGTGGAGCCAAGTGTGGTACTTTGACAGTGTTGGCCTTGTACATGACAGTAAGGTCACCCACATCCCTCTTGTGTTGAAGGCTCTGCTGAAATGACAGATCTATCCAGGATGGGTCCAGGCGAGAGATGAGACGTCTTGCTCTGATCTCTACTCTGTCAAGCAGTCGCAGATGAGAGGGGGGGGGGGGAATCAAGCAAACCAAAAAAGTGAAGCATACTCAAGGTGTGAGCGTACTTGTGCCTTATACAGAATCTTGCAACCTCTACTGTCAAGCAGATGCGAGATACGCTGAAGTGATGTAAGCTTCCTGGCTGCCTTGTTTACAAGATTTACAACGTGGTTCTTCATGGTCAGTTTGGAGTCAAATTTCACCCCAAGGATATTAACTTTTTCCCCAGGTACCAACACTCTCCCATTTATACTTACTACTGCTCCGGCATTAACATCATGGTGCCTAGAGACCATCATTATTTGTGTTTTCTCAGGTGCAAATGTTACCTGTCATCGGTTTCCCCAAGCTGATATAGCTCTTAGCTGGTGATTGATGTAGCTTAGAGCAGCTGGCATTTCTTCTCTTGGATAAGTAAATGTCAGAGTACAGTCGTCTGCATATGCATGGGATTCTGGGATGAGATGAAGAAGATAATTGAAGTAGACATTCCATAACAATAGTCCCAGCACACTTCCTTGTGGAACACTTACCCCAGTAGGATGTCTTGCTGATTCTGTTCCATTGAGAACTACCCTTAGAGATCTACCATGAAGGTAATCACTGAGGAGACATAGTGTAGAGCCTGCAATTTCCAGTGCTTGCAGATTTGCCAAGAGGCCCTGGTGCTACACTCGGGCGAAA
This sequence comes from Cherax destructor, assembly GCA_009830355.1. Taxonomy (NCBI): domain Eukaryota; kingdom Metazoa; phylum Arthropoda; class Malacostraca; order Decapoda; family Parastacidae; genus Cherax; species Cherax destructor. Next base: position 40,234 of record WNWK01008261.1, on the reverse strand, counting down.
GCACCAGCAATGTCCAGTGCTATTGGACTACACTCTTTCCCTCTCTCTCTCTCTTTCTTTCGATCCCTCTCTCTCTCTCTCTTCTCTCTTCTTTCTCTTTTCTTTATATATATATATATATATATATATATATATATTATATATTTTTATTATATTTTTTTATTTTACTTTTTATTTTATTTTCTTCTCTCTCATTCTCTCTCTCTCTCTCTCTCTCTCTCTCTCTCTCTCTCGTCTTAATAATAACATAAGACACTTGAGATTCCGCCACTTGTCACAGTATATGTTCCACTTAGCCAGGTTGGCAGCGGAAGTTACAAACAGTTGTTGCAATAATGACAAGCTTGGTCCACGGGTTATGGTTCTCCACTTAGTGTTTTTATTTTGTTCTGGTCATCGCTTTGTCACGTTTCCTGTTATGTTTATTGCATCATGGAATAATGTGCGGCTCAACTGAGGCCAGTGTTTAAGTAGGAGTATCCAGGGTTTAATCCATAATGTAAATTGTGCCATATTGTCCACTGAACACAGTCACCCTGATTGAGTCCCTCGTGACACAGTCACCCTGACATAGTTCTCCTTGATGTAGGCCCTTGTGATAAACTGTTTCCTGACAAAGTCCTCCTACAAAGTTCCCCTTCTGACACAGGTCACTGTGTCAGTGATGTCAGTGACCACCATGAACTGGGTGGTGCATGGCACAGAAGTGTCAGGAAAATTTTGAGAACATCGTTGAAAATAATGCTAAGACTGAGTGTTGTGCCAGTTGTTATAACACGTTTATTACACACGTCATGTGGACTTCTCTTCCTGCCAGACCTGTATAGTGTCAGCTACCAGACCTGTATAGTGTCAGCTACCAGACCTGTATAGTGTCAGCTACCAGACCTGTATAGTGTCAGCTGCCAGACCTGTATAGTGTCAGCTGCCAGACCTGTATAGTGTCAGCTGCCAGACCTGTATAGTGTCAGCTGATTACGACAGTGTTGTGTCTTCTTGTTATATCACTATGACGATGCAATTACATACACACACACACACACACACTGTGTGTGTGTGTGTGTGTGTGTGTGTCCACGTCTATGTAGTGAGGAAGATAATAGAGGAACTTGTACCGTGGTTTAAGCTCCTCCTACACCGGTCAGGTAATATCGGCTTTACAATTTCCAGGGCTCCTTGAGCCGATTAATATGTTGCTGTTCCTTATACCGGGACTCACTCACTCACTTGTGCCGTGTTCTAACGTAATATTGGCTTCAAGCACGTTCCTCCACCCCTCACCTCTCCACTCCCATCACCACCCCTCACCTCTCCACTCCCATCACCACCCCTCACCTCTCCACTCCTATCACCACCCCTCACCTCTCCACTCCCATCACCACCCCTCACCTCTCCACTCCCATCACCACCCCTCACCTCTCCACTCCTATCACCACCCCTCACCTCTACTCCATCACCACCCTCACCTCTCCACTCCCATCACCACCCCTCACCTCTCCACTACCATCACCACCCCTCACCTCTCCACTCCCATCACCACCCCTCACCTCTCCACTACCATCACCACCCCTCACCTCTCCACTCCCATCATCACCCCTCACCTCTCCACTACCATCACCACCCCTCCCTCTCCACTACCATCACCACCCCTCACCTCTCCACTCCCTCACCACACCACCTCACCTCTCCACTCCCATCACCACCCCTCACCTCTCCACTACCATCACCACCCCTCACCTCTCCACTCCCATCACAACCCCTCACCTCTCCACTCCCATCACCACCCCTCACCTCTCCACTCCCATCACCACCCCTCACCTCCCCACTCCCATCACCACCCTCACCTCTCCACTCCCATCACCACCCTCACCTCTCCACTCCCATCACCACCCCTCACCTCTCCACTCCCATCACCACCCCTCACCTCTCCACTCCCATCACCACCCTCACCTCTCCACTCCCCATCACCACCCCTCACCTCTCCACTCCCATCACCACCCCTCACCTCTCCACTCCCATCACCACCCCTCACCACTCTCCACTCCCATCATCACCCTCACCTCTCCACTACCATCACCACCCCTCCCTCTCCACTACCATCACCACCCCTCACCTCTCCACTACCATCACCACCCCTCACCTCTCCACTACCATCACCACCCATCACCTCTCCACTACCATCACCACCCCTCACCTCTCCACTACCATCACCACCCCTCACCTCTCCACTACCATCACCACCCCTCACCTCTCCACTCCCATCACCACCCTCACCTCTCCACTCCCATCACCACCCCTCACCTCTTCACTCCCATCACCACCTCTCACCTCTCCACTACCATCACCACCCCTCACCTCTCCACTCCCATCACCACCCTCACCTCTCCACTCCCATCACCACCCCTCACCTCTCACTACCATCACCACCCTCACCTCTCCACTCCATCACCACCCCTCACCTCTCCACTACCATCACCACCCCTCACCTCTCCACTCCCATCACCACCCCTCACCTCTCCACTACCATCACCACCCTCACCTCTCCACTCCCATCACCACCCCTCACCTCTAAACTCCCATCACCACCCCTCACCTCTCCACTCCCATCACCACCCCTCACCTCTCCACTACCATCACCACCCCTCACCTCTCCACTCCCATCACCACCCTCACCTCTCCACTCCCATCACCACCCCTCACCTCTCCACTACCATCACCACCCCTCACCTCTCCACTCCCATCACCACCCCTCACCTCTCCACTACCATCACCACCCCTCACCTCTCCACTCCCATCACCACCCCTCACCTCTCCACTCCCATCACCACCCCTCACCTCTCCACTCCCATCACCACCCCTCACCTCCCTCCACACCAATCACCACCCTCACCTCTCCACTCCTATCACCACCTTTCACCTCTCCACTCCCATCACCACCCTCACCTCTCCACTACCATCACCACCCTCACCTCTCCACTCCCATCACCACCCCTCACCTCTCCACTCCCATCACCACCCTCACCTCTCCACTCCCATCACCACCCCTAACCTCTCCACTCCCATCACCACCCTCACCTCTCCACTCCCATCACCCCTCACCTCTCCACTCCCATCACCACCCCTCACCTCTCCACTCCCATCACCACTCCTCACCTCTCCACTCCCATCACCACCCCTCCACACCCATCACCACCCCTCACCTCTCCACCGCACCAAACACCACCCTCACCTCTCCTCCACACCCATCATCCCCTCACCTCTCCTCCACACCCATCACCACCCCTCACCTCTCATCCACACCCATCACCACCCCTCACCTCTCCTCCACTCCCATCACCACCCCTCACCTCTCCACACCCATCATCCCCCTTCACCTCTCCTCCACACCTATCACCACCCCTCACCTCTCCTCCACACTCATCACCACCCCTCACGTCTCCTCCACAACCAACACCACCCCTCACCTCTCCTCCACACCCATCACCAGCCCTTACGTCTCCTCAACTCCCATCACCATCCCCTCATTTCTCCTCCTCACTCATCACCACCCTTTCACCTCTCCTCACTTATCACCACCACCCTCTCACCTCTCCTCACTCATCACCACCACCCTCTCACCTCTCCTCACTCATCACCACCCTCTCACCACTCTTTCCTCTCCTCCCCACTCACCCCTCTTACCCAACTAGGTTCTGTGTCACCCATTATGTGAACTAGGTCAGCAACATTTGTGGGAACGGTAAAAGGTATGCTTTTTTTGTATTGGTTCCAATTTCGTTGTTCTTTGAGCTACAGTATACCAGCTAGGGCTGGCGTCCCTCTTAAGTGGAGTGTATCGTTCTACCTCTTGTGAACGTTTTCATTGTGAAATGTGCCATACATCAGTCCACAAAAAACAATGCTGTAACACAAACTGCCGTGTATACCATTTTATTGGAACCAGGCAGAGTAGACCACACAAACCATGAGAAACTAACCACAGTAGTTACAACCATTCCACTGCAAGAAAATTTTTAATGTCATGAAATGCAAAAACAAAAAATATGGGAAGAAATGACAACAATAATCCACCACCACGGAGCCTTATTGGATTGGAGGCACAGCCAATGGTCCCTCCTCACAATCACAGATACTGATGCCAGCAAAGTTATCCCCCAACATTCAATGCGACTTCATTTGTATTTGCTAATATACCTTAGCTTAAGCCATCCACCACCAACAAAATATCTTTCATTAGTGAACTCCTCGTAGAGTCCAAAGCGATGCTTCCAGCATTCACAGAAACTCACACAAAAAAACACTTTGGCAACCAAATACGTATGTATAACAGGATACAACTTAATTAGGTGCGACGAAAAGACAAAAGTATTATAAACTATGGATAATGTTTCTGGATATTACAAAATTCAAAAAATAAAGATGATTGTAGAGCCTTGGAGAATCTTCAGGCCTTGTAGAATCTTGTGGAATCTTCAGCACAGGGAGGTGGAGGACCCATCAGAGGAACACATCAGAGGGAGAATAGGAGGATGGGACACATAAGAGGGAGGTTAGGAGGATGGGACACATCAGAGGGAGGTTAGGAGGATGGGACACATAACTTGAGAAAAGTAATGTGAAAGACAAGCACCGGAAGGTTGGCCAAATGCTGGCGGGGCAACTCTTGTTATAAGAACATATGACTAACCACAAATGCCAATGCTTTTCAAGGATAGTCACGACTTTCCTGGTACTGTTTGTTTTTAGTGATATATATTTATATTTATGTCGTGCCGAATAGGTAAAACTGGTCAATTTGCAAGAATTCGTTTAAAATTAAGTCCTTTCTAAAATTTTCTCTTACACTTTAAAAGATATATTTTTTTTATTTATGTTAATGTAAAAATTTATAATTTTGTACCAAGAGAAACTTTGAAAACCTACCTAACCTTAATACAACAAGCGCAATTTAATTTAGCCTAACCCAACTAAATATATTTTAGATACGTTAACCAAAATTTAATAATAAACAAACAAATTGAAATATATGTTTTTCGTTAGGTTCAGAATGATTTTCGCGAAATTATTGCATACACAAATTTTCGCTTGTCTTATATGGCAAGATGAGCGTTGCAATTTAAGCCAAAATCGCAAGTTCTGCCTATTCGGCACGACATATATATATATGTCGTGCCGATTAGGTAAAACTGGTCAATTAGCAAGAACTCATCTAAAATTAAATCCTTTCTAAAATTTTCTCTTATACGTTTAAAGATATATTTTTTAATTTATGTTAATGTAAGAATTTTTAATTTTGTACCAAGAGAAACTTTGAAAACCTACCTAACCTTATTACAACAAGCGCAATTTAATTTAGCCTAACCCAACTAAATATATTTTAGAAACGTTAACAATAATTTAGTAATAAACAAACACAATGAAATATATTTTTTTCGTTAGGTTCAGAATGATTTTCGCGAAATTATTGCATACACAAATTTTCGCTTGTCTTATATGGCAAGATGAGCGTTGCTATTTAAGCCAAAATTGCAAGTTCTGCCTATTCGGCACGACATATATATATATATATATATATATATATATATATATATATATATATATATATATATATATATATATATATATATATATATATATATATATATATATATATATATATATATATATATATATATATAGTCGTGCCGATTAGGTAAAACTTGCTATTTTGGCTAAATAGCAACGCTCACCTTGCCATATAAGACAAGTGAAAATTTGTGTATGCAATAATTTCGCCAAAATCATTCTGAACCTAACGAAAAAATATATTTCATTGTGTTTGTTTATTATTAAATTAAGTTAACGTATCTAAATATATATTTAGTATAGGCAAATTAAATTGGCTTTTGATAGGTTAGGTAGTTTTCAAAGTTTCCTTGTACAAATTATAAATTCTTAATTAATAAATAAATATATATATATTTAAACATATGAAAATTTTAGAAATTATATTTTAGATGAGTTTTCTATATTGACATTTTATATATATATATATATATATATATATATATATATATATATATATATATATATATATATATATATATATATATATATATAGTCATATAGTATTAATTGGTTCCATGAGCCGTGATGCAACCAGGTTTTTGACGTAAACCGGAAATAATGCCCTAAAAATGTATTTTTAAAATTAAGAGAAACACCATGAAACAAGCATAAGTAACTCGCTAAAGAATATAACTATGGTTAAACCTTAAAGAATACTAAAAACACATTTTATTCCAATTTTTTTAAAGAATAATGAAGACAAATAAAAAAGTTATGACGTAGGTGACGTTGATGAGTGAAGTAAAGTCGGACGTAATGACTTTCGCTGAATTAAAATTTTCTAAAGAAAAGTGGCGTAAAGGCGAATTTGACTTAAGTCGAATTGACGTAAAGCGGGACATGTGTGTATATGCGATAAGATCACAGTAAACAGGTGATATCACAATATGCAGAAGAATTACTGAAAAAACAGCGGAATCCCCAGCGCTTTGTGATTACTCGCATTATCAGGGAACTGTAAAAATAAAATATCAACAAGAAGGTATATAAAGAAGAGACTACACCTCGAGGTCACCTCACAATACCTGACTTTTTATGATGTTGTAGTTAGTCAAGGATCTGTGAAACACAGCTTATATTCTACCCAAACTTTAAGATTTTAACTTGTCAAATTTACCTTAAATTCATCCCAAATTTTATTAATTATAAATGAATCCAATTTGTATAATCCAAAAGCAATATTCATAATATTTTCAAAACTGTTCTAGTATATTTCTCTCCACCATGGATCTGCTAGATATAACTTTTTCAGCCTTTCGAAAATCAATTGGCTGGTTAAAATCTCTCACATGAATAAAGAGAGCATTAGAATCTTGTCCACTTCTAATGCTATATTTACGTATGTTGTTTTAATCTTAGTTCAAACTTTTACCAGTTTGTCCGTAAAAAACTTTACCACATATTTTACAAGGAAAATTGCGGACACACCCGTCAACATTTTGGGGGAATTGTTTATCAAAAGTTTTTTTTTAACTGAATCAAGATTTTTAAATACAACTTAGACATTATAATTCTTAAGTAAAGAAGGCATATGAAGCAAGTTTTTATGGTAAGGGAGAACCATAATATTTTTAGTTGAATAAAGTTGGTTATACTTTTTTAATTGTAAAACGTATTTCTAGCCATTTTAAAAGATTTATCAATTAAGTTTTTGGGTAGAACGTAAGCTGTGTTTTACATTGCCTTGACTACCTACCTAAATCATCATAAAAAGTCAGGTGTTGTAAGGTAACCTCCAGGTGTAGTCTCTTTCTTATATACATTCCTCTCGATCTTTTAATTTCTTGATAATGTGAAAAATCACGAAAACGCTTGGAATTTTTCTATTTTTTCACAATGGTTGTTCTGCATATATATATAGACAGGGGGGCAATGTGGAAGATGTTGCAAATGTATGGAATAGGAGATAGGTTATTGAAAGCGATGAAAAGTTTTTACGAGGATAGTGAGGCTCAGGTTAGAGAATGTAAGCGAGAGGGAGAATATTTCCCAGTAAAAGTAGACGTTAGACAGGGATGTGTGATGTCGCCATGGTTGTTCAATATATTTATAGATGGAGTTGTAGAGAAGTGAATGCTCGGGTGTTGGCAAGAGGTGTGGGGTTAAAAGATAAAGAATCTAACACAAAGTGGGAGTTCTCACAGTTGCTCTTTGCTGATGACACTGTGCTTTTGGGGGATTCTGAAGAGAAGTCGCAGAGGTGGGTGGATGAGTTTGGTAGGGTATGTAAAAGAAGGAAATTAAAAGTGAATATAGGAAAGAGTATGGTGATGAGGATAACAAAAAAATTAGATAACGGAAGATTGGATATCAGATTGGAGGGAGAGAGTATGGAGGAGGTGAATGTGTTCAGATATTTGGGAGTGGATGTGTCAGCAGTTGGGTCTATGAAGGAAGAGGTGAATCATAGAATTAACGAGGGAAAAAAGGTGAGTGGTGCACAGAGAACTTTGTCCATGAAAGCAAAGAGGGGACTGTATGAGAGTATGGGTTGTGAATGAGTTGAGACATGGGTTGTGAATGTTGCAACAAGGAGAAGGCTGGAGGTAGTGGGGATGTCATGTCTGAGGGCAATGTGTGGTGTGAATATAATGCAGATAATCCGTAGTTTGGAGATTAAGAGGAGGTGTGGGATTACCAAAACTATTATCCAGAGAGCTCAGGATGGGTTGTTGAGATGGTTTGGACATATAGAGAGGATGGAACAAAATAGAATGACTTCGAGAGTGTATAAATCTGTAGTGGATGGAAGGTTGGGTAGGGGTCGGCCTAGAAAAGGTTGGAGGGAGGGGGTAAAGGAGGTTTTGTGTGCGAGAGGCTTGGACTTCCAGCAAGCGTGCGTGAGCGTGTTGGATAGGAGCGAATAGAGACAAATGGTTTTTAGGACTTGACGTGCTGTTGGAGTGTAGGCAAGGTAACATTTATGAAGGGTTTCAGGGAAAACCAGCAGGCTGGACTTGATTCCTGGAGATGGGAAGTACAGTGCCGGCACTCTGAAGGAGGGGTGTTAATGTAGCAGTTTTGTAACTGTAGTGTAAGCACGCCTCTGGCTAGACAGTAATGGAGTGAATGATGATGAAAGTTTTTCTTTGTCGGGCCACCCTGCTTTGGTGGGAAACGGCCTAGGTGTTATTAAAAAAAATAATATGTATATATATATATATATATATATATGACGTGCCAAATAGGTAAAATTTGCAATTTTGTCTTAAATAGCAATGCTCTTCTTGCCGAATAAGGCAATCAAAAATTTGTGCATGCAGTAATTTCGTAAAACTCATTCTGAACCTAACGAAAAAAAATTGTGGTGAAAATTCTCCAAGAGGGGGAGGGGTATCAACCCTTTCCACCCTTAGAAAGGGCCAGCCAGCATCTGGCTTCCTGGTCAACTACTTGATTAGTAATAGATGAATGGACCCAGGAAGCCAGTAAGTCACGTATTCCTGACCAGTGTAGCAACGAGTGTATATGATTGACAGACATTTGAGATAAAATGACTCTTTGCCATAGCAGGAAAGTTAAAGAAAACTGCTGTTTCAGTTTCTACACTTGACATTACAATCATGTGCTCTAGTGATCTAAATATTTAAAGAACACAAGCATTTGAATTGCAAAATGTTGCAGTGTTTAGCAAGTGGTGATTTGAGCTTAGGTCAGCGATACCGAGCAAATTGAGGCTAGGAGCACTGGAGGGCATCAGATTGATCTAACCAACGACAGGGACGGGAGCTGTGCGGCGGGCTTTGACCTAACAAAGGAACATTTGCCGTGCGCATCCGATCTCCTATTCAATCTCCACTAACGCCGGGAAAGCGGATAAGAACTCTGTTCCAGTGCGTTTAGTGATAATTAATCATAAAATAGCGGTACATTACAGAGAAGTGAGCACAGCTTCTTAATACTGTTAAAAGACAAACGTAGAGAGACAATTGCGATTACTTCATCGAACAACGGTGATTCATCAGCGAAGTCTACAAGCAAGAAAGCATTTTCCACTGTATATGGTGGAGCCAACACCATTGCTCACGTTACAACGAGCAAGGTAAGTTTTGATGTTCTTAAAGAGCAGGTGACTGCGCAGTTCTTGTTTGTCAGGAGCATCAAAATTTATCTATTGACGGTGGTTATGCGTGGACTTATCAGTCCAAACAAGTAAGTCATATTCAGTTTTTATTCAATGACTGAAGACTTGGAATACACTCCTTTGGGGCAATTATTTTTACACTAATACCTTTTATTTAGCAGCCCAAGGGGATGAGACCATGAATCCTCTATAATGACGTCGGGGATGGCTGCGAAGTCGTGGATTCATCAACAAGCTAAGTAGCTTAATTACAGTCCATTAATCTTAGGAGTCCAATTCCCCTAACAAGTTGGTCGTATTTGAACCGGATAAAGTGGCCACATGGTGGTCCAAAGACTTATACTACAGTGTATAATTGTCTACGATCCAAGGTCCTTCGAAAAAAGCTGTAAAACTAGTGTTTTTACAAAAGAAACCAGAATATATGAGTCGCTCCTCTCAATCAAAGAGCAAGAACAGCCATCGCGAGTTATAGAAAACATGAGTGGAACACCCAGCACTCCCCCGACACCCAGGAAGAAAACGGTAATCAGGTCCCCCTAGGTTGGGGGCGGGGTATGACTCACTCATCAAGCTCCACTCACGAGCAGAAGCAGACTGGAGAGCAGCTGGTCTCTGAATGTGTATATACACAGTGTATATATACACACAGTGTTTATAATGTTTATAGACACAAATTAAGAGAAGAAACTGTTTACATATTATGTTTGTCTCTTATATAATATAGGAAGTTATATTAAGTTTAAACTTTCATATTAACATTTGACATTTATATGTGTAGGTAGTAGGTTGGTAGACAGCAACCACCAAGGGAGGTACTACCATCCTGCCAGGTGACTGTGAAACAGAAACCTGAAACTGTTTTACATGATGGTAGGATTGCTGGTGTCTTTTTTCTGTCTCATAAACATGCAAGATTTCAGGTACGTCTTGCTACTTTTACTTACACTTAGGTCATGCTACGCAAACATGTACACGTGTTAAGCTAAATTAAATTGCGCTTGTTGTAATAAGGTTAGGTAGGTTTTCAAAGTTTCTCTTGGTACAAAATTATAAATTCTTACATTAACATAAATGAAAAAAATATATATAACTCATCTGAGATTTCTTTGATTTTATCTTAATAGTTCTTGTTCTTATTGCTTTTCCTTTCATATCCATGGGGAAGTGGAATAAGAATCTTTCCTCCGTAAGCCATGCGTGTTGTAAAAGTCAACTAAAATGCCAGGAACAATGGGCTAGTAACCCCTTTTCCTGTATAGCTTACTAAAAAGAAAAAGAAGAAAACCGTCAAAGTGGGATGTTTGAATGGAATGTGCGTGGATGTTGTGCGAATGATAAGAAAGAGATGATTGTAGATGTTATGAATGAAAAGAAGCTGGATGTCCTGGCTTTAAGTGAGACAAAGCTGAAGGGGGTAGGAGAGTTTCAGTAGGGAGAAATAAATGGGATTAGGTCAGGGGTTTCAAATAGAGTTAGAGCTAAATGAGTGGCAATAATGTTGAATAATCAGTTATGGCAGGTAAAGAAGGAATATAAATGTATAAATTCAAGGATTATGTGGAGTAAAATAAAGGTTGGATGTGAAAAGTGGGTTATAGTAAGTGTTTATGCACCTGGAGAAGAGAGAAGTGTAGAGGAGAGAGAGAGATTTTGGGAAATGTTGAGTGAGTGTGTGGGGAGCTTTGAACCAAGGGAGAGAGTAATTGTGGTTGGGGATCTTAATGCTAAAGTGGGTAAAAATGTTGTGGAGGGAGTAGTAGGTAAATTTGGGGTGCCAGGGGTAAATGTAAATGGGGAACCATTAATTGAGCTATGTGTAGAAAGAAGTTTGGTAATAAGTAATACATATTTTATGAAAAAGAGGATAAATAAATATACAAGGAATGATATAGCACGTAAGGAAAGTAGTTTGTTGGATTATGTATTGGTGGATAAAAGGTTAATGGGTAGGCTTCAGGATGTACATGTTTATAGAGGGGCAACAGATATATCAGATCATTATTTGGTTGTAGCTACAGTTAGAGTAAAAGGTAGATGGGACAAAAGAAAATGGCAACAGCAAGTAAGAGAGAGGTAAAAGTGTATAAACTAAGGGAGGAGGAAGTTAGGGTGAGATATAAGCAACTATTGGCAGAAAGGTGGGCTAGTGCAAGTATGAGTAGGGGGAGGTTAAAGAGAGTTGGGATAGTTTTAAAAATGCAGTATTAGAATGTGGGGAAGAAGTTTGTGGCTATAGGAGGGTGGGTGCAGGAGGAAAGAGGAGTGAGTGGTGGAATGTAGAAGTAAAGGGTGTGATAAAAGAGAAAAGGTAGCTTATGAGAGGTTTTACAAAACAGAAGTGTTAATAGAAGAGCAGAGTATATGGAGAGTAAAAGAAAGGTGAAGAGAGTGGTGAGAGAGTACAAAAGAAGAGCGGATGAAAGAATGGGAGAGGCTCTGTCAAGAAATTTTGCTGAAAACAAGAAAATTTTTTGGAGTGAGATAAACAAGGTAAGAAAGCCTAGGGAACGAATGGATTTGTCAGTTAAAAACAGAGTAGGGAGTTAGTAGATGGGGAGCTGGAGGTATTGGGTAGATGGCGGAATATTTTGAGGAACTTTTAAATGTCGATGAAAAAGGAGGCGGTAATTTCATGTACTGGCCAGGGAGGTACAACATCGTTTAGGAGTGAAGAAGAGCAGGATGTGAGTGTGGGGGAGGTGTGTGAGGCATTATGTAGAATGAAAGGGGGTAAAGCAGCTGGAACTGACGGGATCATGACAGAAATGTTAAAAGCAGGGGATGATATAGTGGTGGAGTGGTTGGTATTTTTGTTTAATAAATGTATGAAAGAGGGGAAGGTACATAGGGATTGGCAGAGAGCATGTATAGTTCCTTTATATAAAGGAAGGGGGATAAAGAGAGTGTAAAAATTATAGGGGAATAAGTTTACTGAGTATACCAGGTAAAGTGTATGGCAGGGTTATTATTGAAAGAATTAGAGGTAAGACAGAGAGTAGGATTGCAGATGAGCAAGGAGGCTTTAGAGTGGGTAGGGATGTGTAGATCAAGTGTTTACAGTGAAGCATATATGTGAACAGTATTTAGATAAAGGTAGAGAAGTTTTCATTGCATTTATGGATTAAGAAAAGGCATATGATAGAGTGGATAGGGAGCAATGTGGCAAATGTTGCAAGTGTATGGAATAGGTAGTAAGTTACTGAAGGCTGTAAAGAGTTTTATGAGGATAGTGAGGCTCAGGTTAGGGTGTGTAGGAGAGAGGAGATTACTTCCCGGTAAAAGTAGGTCTTAGACAGGGATGTGTAATGTCACCATGGTTGTTTAATATATTTATAGATGGGGTTGTAAAAGAAGTAAATGCTAGGATGTTGGGGAGAGGGGTGGGATTAAATTATGGAGAATTAAATGCAAAATGGGAGTTGACACAGTTACTTTTTGCTGATGATACTGTGCTTATGGGAGATTCTAAAGAAAAGTTGCAAAGGTTAGTGGACGAGTTTGGGAGAGTGTGTAAAGGTAGAAAGTTAAAAGTGAACATAGATAAGAGTAAGGTGATGAGGGTATCAAACGATTTAAATAAAGAAAAATTGGATATCACATCGGAGAGAGGGATTATGGAAGAAGTAAATGTTTTCAGATATTTGGGAGTTGACGTGTCAGCGGATGGGTTTATGAAGGATGAGGTTAACCATAGAAGTGATGAAGGAAAAAAGGTGAGTGGTGCGTTGAGGTATCTGTGGAGACAAAAAACGTTATCCATGGAGGCAAAGAAGGGAATGTACGAAAGTATAGTGATACCAACACTCTTATATGGGTGTGAAGCATGGGTTGCAAATGCTGCAGCGAGGAGGAGGCTGGAGGCAGTGGAGATGTCCTGTCTAAGGGCAATGTGTGGTGTAAATATTATGCAGAAAATTCGGAATGTGGAAATTAGAAGAAGGTGTGGAGTTACTAAAAGTATTTGTCAGAGGGCTGAAGAGGGGTTGTTGAGGTGGTTTGGTCATTTAGAGAGAATGGATCAAAGTAGAATGACTTGGAGAGATTATAAATCTGTAGGGGAAGGAAGGCGTTGTAGGGGTCATCCTAGAAAAGGTTGGAGGGAAGGGGTAAAGGAGGTTTTGTGGGCGAGGGGCTTGGACTTCCAGCAAGCATGTGTGAGATAGGAGTGAATAGAGACGAATGGTTTTTGGGACATGACGATCTGTTGGAGTGTGAGCAGGGTAACATTTTGTGAAGTGATTCAGGGAAACCAGTTAATTGATTTAGTTGGACTTGAGTCCTGGAAATGGGAAGTACAATGCCTGCACTTTAAAGGAGGCGTCTGGGATAGTGACAGCTGGGAGGGACTATTCTCAGCTATCGTATCTGAGCTCCTCTGCAAAGACAGTGATTATGTATGAGTGTGGTGAAAGTGTTGAAAGATGATGAAAGTATTTTCTTTTTGGGGATTTTCTTTCTTTTTGGGTCACCCTGCCTCGGTGGGAGACGACCGACTTGTTGAAAAAAAAAAATATGATATACATTTATACATTTATATACATTTATATAGTTGTTAATGTGTGAAGTGACGCCAGTACTGAGACTCAGTGGTTTTAGCTGAGACAGCAATTCTGAACATAAACACCCTCGGTGTTGTTTCGTCCACATGTACTCTGCACCCTCCAAGACCATTGACCTTGATGTCACGGTTAGTAGGTCAGCAGGGTTGATGATGCAATCAAAACAGATTCAGCTGTGAGGCTGTAGTTTAAACACTCTAAGTGTGTTGCTAGTCTTTATTCTAGCAAAATGTTGTCATTAAACACAAAATTCAAATCTTTACAGATGAAAATTACTCAATTAGAACAATTAATTTCAGTCTGCATAGGTTTAACCCAAGACACAAATACAAGCTATGATGAGTTAGAAATAAAATATGAATTACTTAACACTGGGGTCGTCCCACAGTTACTAAAAACAACAGCATAGCCCCACTCCATAAAGGCGGCAGTAAAGCAATAACAAAGAACTACAGACCAATAGCACTAACGTCCCATATCATAAAAATCTTTGAAAGGGTTCTAATAGCAAGATCCCCACTCATCTAGATAACCATCAATTACACAACCCAGGGACGCATGGATTTAGAGCAGGTCGCTCCTGTCTGTCCCAACTACTGGACCACTACGACAAGGTCCTGGATGCTCTAGAAGACAAACAGAATGCCGATGTTATATACACAGACTTTGCAAAAGCCTTTGATAAGTGTGACCATGGTGTAATAGCACACCAAATGCGTGATAAAGGAATAACAGGAAAAGTTGGTAGATGGATCTATAATTTCCTAACAAGTAGAACACAAAGAGTAGTAGTCAACAGAGTAAAGTCGGAGGCGGCTACGGTGAAAAGCTCTGTTCCACAAGGCACAGTACTCGCTCCCATCCTGTTCCTCATCCTCATATCGGACATAGACAGGGATATCAGCCACAGTGCCGTGTCTTCCTTTGCAGATGACACCCGAATCTGTATGACAGTGTCCACCATTGAAGACACTGCAAGACACAAAGCAGACATCAACCAAATCTTTAAATAGGCTGGAGAAAACAATATGAAGTTCAATGATGAGAAATTTCAATTACTCCGATATGGAAAACGTGAGGAAATTAAAATCTCATCGGAGTATAAAACAAATTCCAACCACACAAAAACTAATGTCAAAGACCTGGGAGTGATCATGACAGAGGATCTCACCTTCAAGGACCATAACACTGTAGCAATCGCATCTGCCAGAAAAATGACATAATGGATAATGAGAACCTTCAAAACCAGGGATGCCAAGCCCATGTTGACACTTTTCAGGTCGCTTGTTCTATCTAGGCTGGAATATTGCTGCACACTAACTGCACCTTTCAAGGCAAGTGAAATTGCTGAACTAGAAAATGTACATAAAACCTTCACGGCACGCATAACTATAATAAACCACCTCAATTAATGGGAACGCTTGAAGTTCCTAAACCTGTACTCCCTGGAATGCAGGCGGGAGAGATACATTATTATATACACTTAGAAAATCCTAGAGGGATTAGTACCAAACTTGCACACGGGAGTCACTCCCTACGAAAGCAAAAGACTCGGCAGATGATGTAACATCCCCCCAATGAAAAGCAGGGGTGCCACTAGCACATTGAGAGACAACACAGCATACATAAGGGGGATTACCAATAGACCCCTGGCTGTCTTCAAGTGGGCACTGGACAGGCACCTAAAGTCGGTGCCTGACCAGCCAGGCTGTGGTTCGTGCGTTGGACTGCAAGCGGCCAGGAGTAACAGCCTGGTTGATCAGGCTCTGATCCAACATGAGGCCTAGTCACAGACCGGGCCGCAGGGGCGTTGACCCCTGGAACTCTCTCCAGGTAAACTCCAGGTAACAAATGTCTGGATATCATTAATTCAGACTGAGATTTATGAGAGTGATTTTTTAGATTCTAACCCGTCAGAGGAAGAAATTAAAAGTGTCTTGGATACTTTTAGTGAACAACAATTAAGGTGGACAGGAATACATGCTATGATTTACAATCAATAGTTTCATGCATGCAAGCAACGAGACAAGATGATAAATCCACCAATCCTATTGTGGATGATAAAAATTCAACTCAGTACAAAAAGAGTGTACCTACTCCCACTAAACCACATAATGAGAAATCCCATGTAGGCACTTATCAAGCTGTGAACACAACAGACAGTAAACAGACTGTCACACATAAACGTACTCCAAAATGTGTAATTTGTGATAGAACATATTGGGCACAGTATTGCATTCAATACACAACAATGAAGTGACGGAAACAACGTGCTCAACAGCTGAAAAGGTGTACTAAGTGTTTAGGTGAACACAAGGGAGGTAAATGTTCAGTGAAGAAGTGTTTTAAATGCAAGGGTATGCATCATACTGCATTATGCCCAAGCACTTATGCTGAACAACCAACTTCCACAGAGTCAGGAAGTCAACAAGCAACAGCATTAAATGTAAGAGATAAGTCTAAATCAACTGCTCTCCCAATAGCTCGAGTAGAGTTATCCAATAAATTACACAAAACCAATGTGCTAACACTATTTGATCAAGGCTCACAAAGGTCTTTCATAAGACGAACAGTGTTGCAAAAACTGAACAAACAACCCCATGCCAAGATACAGTTAGATATAGCTGGATTTTTCTAAAGTTCTGGTAAGCAAAAATATTAACTAGCCAGATTCACTGTTGGTCTAGGAAACAGGAAAAAGACAGTAGAAACTGTGGTAGTCGATGATTTGCCTAAGTCAGTGCAGATCCGAAGATTAAGAGATACAGTTGCAGCACTGAAGGCGGCCAAGGTCAAGTTAGCCTGTCCTGACATATAGACGGACACAATTAGTCCAATTAATTTAATCATTGGAAGTGATTACTATCACTGTTTTGTGGAAAATATAGTAAGTAAACATGATGTTCACTTGCTGAAAACAGCTGGGGGCCATATGATATGTGGCCCAATTCCCTCTCATAGCGGGAAAGAAGCTTAAATTGATTCAGTGGAAAATGTACTAGTTACATGAATAACTGCTGATCATGTACCACAACAAAAATTATCATTACTAGAAGAAATGAATGAACCAGTTGATAAGTTGTGGGATTTAGATGCGATAGGCATTGATGTAAATAAACCAAGCCCACAGGAAACTGAGACTTATAACCAATATTTGGACACTGTCAAATATGAAGATGGACAGTATTGGGTTAGATTACCATGGAAATTAAATCCACCACATCTGCCTAGCAATTATCGCATGGCTTTCGGACAAATGAAAGCACAAATACATTAGGTATTTTAGTGGGCCTGAAGAAGATAAATTATGTAGTATCACAGTCACTAGCGAAAAGGTTATCAAACAGATAGACCGTTTGAAGCAAAATAAATCGCCAGGCCCTGATGAGCTTTTTTCAAGGGTTCTTAAGGAATGCAAAATAGAACTCTGTGAACCCTTAACTAACATTTTTAACCTATCTCTTCAAACAGGTGTAGTGCCGGATACGTGGAAGATGGCTAATGTAATTCCTATTTTTAAAGCAGGGGACAAGTCGTTACCATCAAATTACCGCCCAATAAGTCTAACATCAATTGTAGGCAAATTACTAGAGTCGATTATAGCTGATAACATAAGAAGCCATCTCGATAGGCATAATTTGATTAATGATACTCAGCATGGATTCATCAGGGCCGTTCCTGCCTAACTAATTTATTAACTTTTTCAGTAAGGCTTTTGAGGCAGTTGATAATGATAAAGAATTCGATATCGTTTATTTGGATTTTAGTAAGGCTTTTGATAGAGTACCACATCAGAGACTGTTAAAGAAAGTGGCTGCTCATGGCATTGGGGGTAAAGTGTTGTCATGGATCGAGTCATGGCTCACCAATAGGAAGCAGAGGGTGTGCATAAATGGGGTTATATCGGAGTGGGGATCTGTAACAAGTGGCGTTCCTCAGGGATCGGTTTTGGGCCCGTTGTTGTTTATAATATATATAAATGACCTTGACGAGGGAATTTCTAGTGATATGAGCAAATTCGCTGATGACACGAAGATAGGTAGGATAATCGATTCAGACGTAGATGTCAGTGAACTACAGGAGGATTTAGACAAACTCAATTCCTGGTCAGAAAAATGGCAGATGCAGTTCAATGTAGATAAATGCAAAGTTCTAAGGCTCGGGAGTGTCCATAACCCAAGCACTTATAAGTTAAATAACGTAGAACTTAGCTATACAGATTGCGAGAAGGACTTGGGGGTGATGGTAAGCAGCAACCTTAAACCAAGACAGCAATGCCTAAGCGTACGTAATAAGGCAAATAGATTACTGGGATTTATATCAAGAAGTGTTAGCAACAGAAGTCCAGAGGTTATATTACAGCTTTATACATCATTAGTAAGGCCTCACCTAGATTACGCAGCTCAGTTCTGGTCTCCATATTACAGAATGGACATAAATTCGTTAGAAAACATTCAGCGTAGAATGACTAAATTATTACATAGCATTAGAAATCTTCCTTACGAAGAAAGATTGAAGACCCTTAAATTACATTCACTTGTAAGACGTAGAATGAGGGGAGACATGATCGAGGTATACAAGTGGAAAATGGGTATTAACAAAGGGGATATAAATAAGGTCTTGAGGGTATCTCTCCAAGAGAGAACCCGCAATAATGGATTCAAGTTAGATAAGTTTAGATTTAGAAAGGATATAGGAAAGTATTGGTTTGGAAATAGGGTAGTTGATGAGTGGAACAGTCTGCCTAGTAGGGTTATTGAAGCAAGGACCTTGGGTAGTTTTAAATTTAGGTTGGATAAATTCATGAGTGAAAGGGGTTGGATTTGAGTGGGAATTGCACATGAGTAAATAAAATTACCAAAGCTTATTTCTTGGGTAGCATTGAAAATTAGGTTGAACAAATATTCTGTTAGTGGGATGGAATGTGAAGGACTTGCCTAGAATGGGCCAACAGGCCTGCTGCAGTGTTCCTCCTTTCTTATGTTCTTATGTTCTTATGAGCTCAGGAAGAATCCAGAGCTGCTGACTGTCGATGATAATATCATACAAGAACAGTTAGACAATAAATTTATTGAGGAAATAGTCGAAGAAAAGTTGAAAACAGATGCTCATTATCTACCGCACCACTACGTGTTGTATACAATTGCAGCGCACGGTCTGATGACCGGACCCTCACTAACTGAGAAGCTTGGAGACGTGCTTATGAAATTTCGCACAAATACATATGCCTACACGGCTGATATTTCCAAAGCTTTCTTAAGAGTAGGACTACAAGAAATAGATAGAGACTATACTCGATTCTTGTGGCCAGAAAATCCACATGATCCTCAAAGTCCTATGAAAACTTATCGCTTCAAGTCAGTATTATTTGGTGCAACATCCTCTCCATTCTTACTAAAAGCTACTCTTAATACACATTTGAAGAAATCTGAAAGTCCCTTCAAAGAAATCTCAAAGAAAAGTTTCTATGTGGATAATCTTCAAGGTACTGTGAATAAAGAGGAGGATTTGAAATCCTTATACAGAGAGGCTAACAAGGAGATGAACGAAGCAAATATGCCTCTAAGGATGTGGAATACTAATTCAAATCAATTAAGGGAACTTATCGAAGTAGATTTCCCTGAAGCTGAAATTCCTGAATGCAACAAAATGCTTGGACTTAATTGGAACACACTAGGGATGTATCGGATATCCGTATCCGCATCCGCATCCCAGGAACATCCGCACAAATTCTTACATCCGCATCCGCATCCGTATTTTTCGAAATGAGACATCCATATCCGCATCCGTATTTTTGCTAAATGAGACATCCGCATCCGCAATCACGATTAAATAAATATCCGCATCTGCATCCGCATCCGGGCCAAACAAAGCGGATGTGGCGGATATTATAACCTAAATTACAGAGCTTGCATGTTTGTTTCCCACAAACTTGTTCTTATGCTTTGCAAATTAACATTGCATCTTTAAATATTATAACTAATGACCTGTGCAGAGAGAGAGAGAGAGAGAGAGAGAGAGAGAGATAACATAAGAACATAAGAAAGTAGATGAATGGTTCAAAGAACCGACAAGTTGTTAAATTAGACACATATGCAACAATAAAGATATGTATCAATAAAGAGACCCAAGTGTTGCATATGTGTCTAATTTAACAACATAAGAAAGGAAGAACACTGCAGCAGGCCTGTTGGCCCATAGTAGACAGGTTCTTCACAATCCACCCCACTAATAGAATATTTGCCAACCAAATTTTCAATGCTACCCAAGAAATAAGCTTTGATAATTCTATTTACTCATGTGCAAGTCCCACTCAAAACCAACCCCTCTCACTCATGAATTTATCCAGTAAATTAGACACATATGCAACACTTGGGTATCTTTATTGAGGAAACGTTTCGCCACACAGTGGCTTCATCAGTCCATACAAAGGAGAATCGTGAAGAACAGGAGGAGTGTGAGGTTGTCAGGCCCTCAATCTTGAGACGATGTTGTCAGTCCATCAATCTTGAATAGAATAACAGCATATGAGCAGAGGAAGCTTATATACTGTAGACAAAAGAGGTGCAGCAGTTGTAGGAGGTGTCACATTTGTTCAATGTGGAAGTAGGTCGTGCCCAAGGAATAGGCAAGCGAAGAAATCCCTGTATGGACTGATGAAGCCACTGTGTGGCGAAACGTTTCCTCAATAAAGATACCCAAGTGTTGCATATGTGTCTAATTTACCAACTCGTCGGTTCTCTGAACCATTCATTCACATCCTGTCTGACAGTGCAACATCTTGGTATCTTAATACAGGTATTTCTTCGCTTGCCTATTCCTTGGGCACGACCTACTTCCACATTGAACAAATGTGACACCTCCTACAACTGCTGCACCTCTCCTGTCTACAGTATATAAGCTTCCTCTGCTCATATGCTGTTATTCTATTCAAGATTGATGGACTGACAACATCGTCTCAAGATTGAGGGCCTGACAACCTCACACTCCTCCTGTTCTTCACGATTCTCCTTTGTATGGACTGATGAAGCCACTGTGTGGCGAAACGTTTCCTCAATAAAGATACCCAAGTGTTGCATATGTGTCTAATTTACCAACTCGTCGGTTCTCTGAACCATTCATTCACATGAATTTATCCAACCTAAATTTAAAACTACCCAAGGTGCTAGCTTCAATAACCCTACTCTCATCTGAAGACGATGTCCTCTCTTGAGCTACTCTACCAGCCGCTGAAGGAAGAACTGAGGGTAGCTAAGCTTGAGATACAGCGACTGACTGAGGAAAACAAGAGGATTCGTAGTAATCCTCCTGTTGAGAATCCTCAAGTAAAGAAAGGAACCTGGACAGTGGCTGAAACGCATGGGACAAAGTTAAGGATCAAGAGGACGGGTGGAGAGGTAGAAACAACGAAGACCCAGGAGAATGTTGTGGAAACATCGAACCCATTCTCCGTGCTACCCGATGAATGTGAGTCGACTTCTGGGTGCGTCACGACGAACGACACCAAGGAAGGTAAAAACATTGTTGTTGTTGGGGACAGCCAGGTTAGGTACATGGATAGGGCCTTCTGTTTGAATGATAGGAGTAGGAGACAGAGGGTGTGCTTTCCTGGGGGTGGGATGGAGGATATTGTTAGCCGTCTGGACGACATCATGAGAGGTAATGGGAGCAATCCTATTATCTGTCTCAGTGCTGGAGGCAACGATGTTGGCAGACGTAGGAGTGAGGACCTGACTAGAAGGTTTAGGTCAGCAATAGACATAATTAGGAAGAAGGGTGGGAACCCTGTCATATGTGGTATTTTGCTAAGGAGAGAAGTTGGAAATGAATAGTTGTCCAGGGCAATTGGTGTCAATTGCTGGCTGGACAAATACTGTAAGGAAAATGCAGTAACTTTCATTGACAACTGGGACCTCTTCTATGGCAGAAATGACATGTATGCCAGGGATGGGGTTCACTTATCCAGGTCTGGGGTGGGGGCACTGGCAACTGCAGTGGAGGGAGCTGTTACGGCTTTAAACTAGAAAAAGTTAGTGGTATGGGTTATGGGGGGAAAACAGTGAAGTCCCAGTGTAGTAATGTTATAAATTCTAGGGGAACTAGTAATAGGCAGAATAAGGTGGATATTGGAAAGCCAGTGGCACTAGCTGACAAGGTATAGTGAAAAAACAGAAATGAGCAGGAAGGGTAAAGAGAAAGGAGCGTCTTTAAATGTATATTACACCAATAGTCGTAGTACTAGGAATAAGATGGACGAGTTGAGATTAGTCACAAGTACGGGTAATATTGATGTTTTTGCAATAACTGAGACATTGTTTAATATGAAAAATCGGGACATGCCTGCCGAATGTCACATTCAGGGTTTTAAATTGTTCCAAGTAGACAGAAGTATCAGGAAGAGGGGTGGGGTGGAACCCTATGTCCGTGATCATTTAAATTCTTGCATAAAAACGGGTATAAAGTCTGAAATAACACATACAGAGTCTGTCTGGATAGAATTTTCAGAGGGGTGTGAAAAATATATTTTAGGCATGATTTACCATCCTCCAAACTTAGATAGGGAACAAGGGAGACTACTTTGGGAGGAAATTGTTAAGGCCACAAGGAATTATAACGTAGTAATTCTAGGGGACTTTAAGTTTAGTCAAATTGATTGGAATTTCTTGACAGGGAATTTAGAATCTAACGACTTTTTAGAAGTAGTTCAGGATTGTTTTTTGAAGCAGTTTGTGACAGAACCTACAAGGGGAAATAACCTACTTGACTTGGTTCTTGCAAACAAGGAAACCCTTGTTATTAATTTAGAAATTACAGAAGAACTCGGCACAAGCGACCACAAATCAATTACCTTTAACATTGAATGGATGTATGACAGTAGGGATATTTCAGTAATGGTCCTTGACTTTCGCTTAGCAGATTAAAATGGGCTTAGAGAACACTTATCATCTGTGGACTGGGGTAATGAAGAGAGCTATCAATATGACAGTTTTCTTAACACTATACAGTCTGCCCAAAGAACAATTATCCCGTATAAAGAAATTAGACCAAGTACAAATGACATAAAATGGATGAATAATAGGCTCAAATGTCTTTAGGGCAGAAGAAAGGAATTTATAGGCGCATAAAAAGAGGTGAGGGTCATCTTATAAATCATTATACTGACATTAAGAGGGACGTTAAAAGGGATAAGAAAAGCTAAACGGGATTATGAAATAAAGTTGCTAGGATTAAAAACTAACCCAAAAAGTTTTTTCCAGGTTTATAGAACAAAAGTTAGAGATAAGATAGGTCCCCTTAAAAATAACTCTGGGCATCTTACTGACAAGGAGAATGATATGTGCTCTATTTTAATAATTATTTTCTCACAGTTTTCACACAGGAAGACTCTAATAATATCCCAGTAATTAATTTTTATAGTGGTCCTGAAGATAAATTATGTAATATCACAGTCACTAGCGAAATGGTTATGAAACAAGTAGACCGACTGAAACAAAATAAATCGCCAGGTCCTGATGAGTTTTTTGCAAGGGTTCTTAAGGAATGCAAAATGGAACTCTGTGAACCATTAAGTAACATTTTTAATTTATCTCTTCAAACAGGTGTAGTGTCTGATATGTGGAAGATGGCTAATGTAATTCCTATTTTTAAAGCAGGGGACAAGTCACTACCGTCAAATTACCGCCCAATAAGCCTGACCTCAATTGTAGGCAAATTACTAGAGTCAATTATAGCTGATATTATAAGAAATCATCTCGATAAACATAATTTGATTAACGATACTCAGCATGGATTCACGAGGGGCCGTTCCTGCCTAACTAATTTATTAACTTTCTTCGGTAAAGCTTTTGAGTTGGTAAATTAGACACATATGCAACACTTGGATATCTTTATTGAGGAAACGTTTCGCCACACATTGGCTTCATCAGTCCATACAAAGGAGAATCGTGCAGAACAGGAGTGTGAGGTTGTCAGTCAGTCAATCTTGAGTCGATGTTGTCAGTCTATCAATCTTGAATAGAATAACAGCATATGAGCAGAGGGAGCTTATATACTGTAGACAGGAGAGGTGCAGCAGTTGTAGGAGGTGTCATATTTGTTCAATGTGGAAGTAGGTCGTGCCCAAGAATAGGCAAGCGGAAGAAATCCCTGTATTAAGATACCAAGATGTTGCAGTGTCAGACAGGATGTGAATGAATGGTTCAGAGAACCGACGAGTTGGTAAATTAGACACATATGCAACACTTGGATATCTTTATTGAGGAAACGTTTCGCCACACAGTGGCTTCATCAGTCCATACATAGGAGAATCGTGAAGAACAGGAGGAGTGTGAGGTTGTCAGTCCCTCAATCTTGAGTCGATGTTGTCAGTCCATCGACTCAAGCAAACTTTTGGACTACCCATGGGATCGCCACTTAGTGCCGTCCTTGCGAACCTATATATGGAACATTTGGAAGCCGAGCGATTTTCCACTATTATTCCCTCTTCTGTCACCTGGCTTCGTTATGTTGACGACATTCTCATCATAACTCCCAGACGCTTCAACGTTCAAGCTCTCCAACACGAACTCAACCAGGTTGAGCCATCAATCCAGTTTACACTAGAAGAAGAAGTCGACAACACTCTTCCTTTCCTTGATGTTCTTCTCTGCAAAGCTGACCATGAACTTCGTTTTATAGT
Organism: Cherax destructor; assembly: GCA_009830355.1. Taxonomy (NCBI): domain Eukaryota; kingdom Metazoa; phylum Arthropoda; class Malacostraca; order Decapoda; family Parastacidae; genus Cherax; species Cherax destructor. The sequence continues at coordinate 15,303 of WNWK01008261.1, read as the reverse complement.
CTATCGAAAACCTACCAACCAACACGATCTTCTCCACTTCTACTCTCACCACGACACCAAAATTAAACGCGCACTCAGAATCTGCAGCAGTGAGTTCCTTGAAGAAGAATGCTCCCTCATTGAACAAGTTTTTTCCAAACTTACTATCCTCGTCACTTCATTAGAGACTGCAGACGATGGGCATTAAACATCTTCAACACACCCAGAGAAGACACTGCTGAGAAAGAGATACATAGTCCTTCCCACCAACTCCATTTCCAAACAAGTTTCCAACATTTTTTTTAAGACCTCATTCCGAGTATCCACTCACATCCACTACCATCAAGGACATTACCAGTAACAGACAGGAAAAGCTTCAATCCACGGCAGGGGTATACACAATCCTTGTAATGGATTGCAAATTATACGTTGGCGAAACATCAGAGACCTACAAACACGCATTTCAGAACAGCTTTCAGTACGAGGCAGATCTGACGACCCAAAAAATGCCTTGTTCAACACCGAAAATTTAAAAACCATTTAATCCTTCAGAAACCAAGACTCAAAAACATGGAGAAGACCCAACACGCAATACCAAGAATCCTAGAATCATCATCAATCTGATATCCAGCAGCTTCAGCCAGAACAACAGAAGCTGTACAACATGGCTGAACCCATGTGCCAAAAACACCTTCACGTATCCCACCTAGAACTCAAGAATGAGGTACCTGCAGGTCCTTTAAGTCTTACAATGTTTTCTAACTATCCTTGCACTACTTTTAAGACCTTGTCATGTAAGCTTTCTCCACCTGACCCAGCATTCTCCCCACCTGACTATGCCTATATGTAATCTCAATATTACTCATTTTCCAGGTAGGTCACCAATACAGCGACTCGATGAAGCCCACTGCATGGGCAGAACGTTATCAATCAAGGATCATTATTATAACTTAATGTGTTTATTTTTCCAATTGTGTCGGTATTTTTACATTTATTTCCATCAATCACAGATAAGACTATATTATCTCGGGAAAACCGATGGCAGTGGCATTTGCACTAAAAAAAACACAAGTGATGATGGTCTCTAGGCACCATGATGGTAATGCGGGCGAGTAGTAAGTATGAATAGGAAGGGGTTGGTGAGAGAAAAGAAGTTGGTATTCTTGGGTGAGAATTTGACTCCAGAGCGGACCAAAAATACGACGTTATGAATCTTGCCAAACAAACAAACCAGGAAACTTACAGCACTTTAACGTATGTCGTATTTTCTCAGAAAGTAGGGGTTGCAGATTCTTGTATGACACAAGTACTCTACACCTTAAGTATGCTCCACTCTTGGTTTGCCTGCCTCTCATCTGTGACACTGCTTGACAGGGAAATTCAGAGAACAGAGCAAGAAATATGTCTCTCACTAGAACATCCTGGATAGATCTGACATTTCAGCCCAGTCTTCCTTGCCCAGGAAGTATGTGGGTGCCTTACTGTATATTTACCACTCTTTAGGGCTCTTGTCGTGGTAAGAGGCTGTTAGTCTGAAGAGGTTGGACCTCTTGGTCTTCTTCCTCAGGCTTGAACCTAATCTCCCCCAATCCCCCTTCCCTTTCCATCTTCTATCCTCCTTTTTTTGCTCTCCTCATCCCTCCTTATTACCTTCCATTTTTTCTCACAGAGCTTCACTCTTTAGCATTATTGTTCTAGTGCGGGGAAGGGTGCACAGTGGTCTTCCTTTCCATGGAGGTTCTTGGCAGTGAAGAATTGTGGTTGCAGTAGAATCTTGATAAGCTGGGGATGCCCTCCCTCTTCGGTGCTCGAGGGGGTGGCATTGGTGTCTTCGGGTGATAGGTGTGTCTCTGAGCCACCTTTCGGATTTCCGGGGGTGGTGACCCGAGAAAGGAGTATGCTTTTGTGGTGAGATATCCGGCCGCCACTCTTTTGTCCGCCGGAAGTAGCTCTTTGAAATGGATGTGGTTGTTATCCACGGATCTGGTTTGCTGGCGACCAAAAGGGTGAGGTGTAGCGCGGGTTCATGTAATCTGCCATACTTGCGGTGTTGAAGGTCCTCTTGGGCGCGGACAGTGATTTGCCTTTCATTCCTCCTAGGAGCTATTATATACGTTCATCTTACTTTTTATTCTTTTTTATTTTTATTTCTTCTCTTTCACTATACTTAAAGCAAAAAGAAAGAAACCTAACCATCAGATGCCCTAGCTGTGGGTGTTGGACCTTACTGATACCGCGCAGTACTGACCCTGCCGTTAATGGACAACTCTTGGTTCATCCTCTATGCCCTGAATCATTACTGAGGGTGGGTTTCAATCACTGCTTCAGTGCTCTACCAGGGTTCGACGGCTCTTTGACCGTCGGCCTTCAGCAACTACTCTGACAGTTGATTCTGGCTTGCTCCTCAGCAGTGCGGCAATTTTACCAGTTTTCGCCCATCCCACATCGGACCACCCCCGGTCCCACTGCCATTCCAAACTTGACAAGGCCACCCGGCAGCAGTTCAACACTTTCTTCTCACGTTCATCAATCAAGCCAACTCGTCTGCCTCACTTAAACACTTTGTTCATCTTTCAATGGACAGTTTTATTCTGGAATAAACTACTCAACTGCCTATCTTTCCGACCATGGTATTAGTACAGAAAGCTCACTTTCCTCACAGCCATGAGCCAAAGATAAAAAGATATCTCATTTCACGACTCTCAAGAAACGCTTATACTTATCATCACGGTCCAGAATGTAGCCCAAGCTTGCGTCTTTCTCTTCTTACGACCATAGATGCTATTCCTATCACTATTGACAACACATCATTCTCTGTTCTTGAAGTGGTACTGTCAGTTTACACACACCATTGTCCCAGCGGAATTTCTAGACGTGGTGATGACATTTTAGACAGCAGAGCTCAAGACTCTATCCTTAAGTTGACACTTTGTCTCATAATAATAAGCAAAGACGTTATCCTTGGCATCATCGTTTAACTGACTGCATTGAACCGCCTTCGGTCTACATTGGAGTCCAGCGTTTACTAGAAGTTCGAAAGGTGGCCCTGTTACACCACCACTGGCACAGTGTAAGAAACTGCTGGCGTTTGGTCATCAGTTTAAATATTGCAGGTCCATGGCCAGATGCCCAGTCTGTGGTGCAGACAGCCATGCCAGTCCTTCTTGTGCTCTACCTCCCTCTTATACTGTCATGGGAGGCACAATCTGCATCTCTCTCGCTGTTGTCAGGTTTACCTAAATAATTATTCATTGTCTCAAAGAAACAGGCTTCTCGTATGCTATGACAATCTCTCATCTACACCCTTCAAGGGAGACTTCCCATTATTTCCTATTCTCGCATTGCTAGAAAACGTCGCCCCACTTCTGGGGTCTTCCTCGACTTCCTCTGTGGTTATTGCGAAGATCCTCAGTCACCCTGTCTCGAATCTTTTGATGTTCTGGCTCCGAGGTCCCTACCTCGGCGACATCCTCTTCAATACCTCTTCCCTCTACTCCTTTCCTTTTCAGTTCTGAGTCTACATGTCCTCGTCCTTCATACCTAGACTTCAAGCGCTACCATTTCGTAAATCGGCAAAAATCACCTATTGCCGGGTTCTTCCGTCTCCGACTAGTTCTTAATAGCGTGTGTGGAGTTCATCCTCCTCTTTTCACGTACCTACTGTATCATCCCCTGTCCCCCTCCCCAAGTCCCATTCGACAGTTTCCTCTTCCATCTTCTGCTTAGCTACTACTTTAGTACAGGTCTATGGGCTCCCGATAGTTGCTCACTCTCCTTCTGCATTTCTTTTCAATGTCGTCTCAGTTCGGCATCTTTGTCTTCTGGCTACTGGAAGCTATCATAAATAATCTACAGAACTGGAACATTGATGGACACTGCTCCACCCTGAAAGTTCCATCCTCCTCTCTCTTCTTCGTCTACACCCACTCCTTCCCTTCACTGCCCTCCTCTCAACACTCCTGATTACCAGGTTTTCAAGCTGCCTCCACCACATGTGGACTTTTTTTCTATTCTATCCATAGATTCTCTCTCTTCGACTTATCTTTCTCTCATAAATCATGGCTTATTTTGCAGTGGAATATCAAGGGCCTCAGGAGTAACCAGAGTTGGAACTGAGTTATTGCTCTCCCAGTTTTCCCCTGTTGGGGTCTGTTTGCAGAACTGATTACAATCCACTGTTATCTGGGACCTTTCTGAGCTACTATGATTTTGTTGTTATATTCATCAGGATCTTTCTGGCGGAACCTCAACAGAGTGCTCTTCTTATATGCACTGGTGTTCATTATGTGTCAACTCTATGTTCCTTCTTCCTTGCATTACATTTCTGTACATATCCACTTGAATAAGTGGTATTCCTCTGTTCTTTATATCTCTCTGTATTGGGCATTGTCACTATCAGATATTGATTTTCTAGTTCTTCTTACTGCTCCACCTTCTGTTGCGGCGTTTAACGCACACCATTTTCTCTGGGGAGGGGTCGCATAACGACTCATGGTTAGTTTGGAGCATTCTTGCTTCTCTTATCAGATATTTTAAAATATGAGTGCTCCTACCCATTTTGATCCTCGAACTTCATTCTTTCTCCCTGTATCAGTATCCATCACAACTTCCCTCAGCAGTCCTTGACTTCACTAGTCTTATCCTCCGGACTTATGGCAACAATCATTTATCAATCATCATAGTCTCACTTCGTTTTCTTTCTCCCCTCGTTGCCGTGGCAATTTGACCAAGGCAATGGGACGCTATGCATCTTACTTTGTCTTTGTGAGGTTCCTTCCTCGTCTTCCTCTGGCGATGAGTTTTATCTGCTTTTCGTCTCCATCTTCACAGCGGCTTCACATTCTATTCTCCCAGAGCAATGGGCAAAACGGTCTCAGGGTGTGAGCTTGAGTGATCTGCTTGTGCTCGGGCAGTATTTTTGAAGCAGCTGCGTGGGGCAGGTATCGTATAACAGAACCACAGAGAGACTGTGGTTGCAGAAAGCAGAAAGGGAGCTGTGCTCGCCACCGTGTCATATGTGGGCATAAACGCACTTTCTGGCGAATTACGTTTCTGTCGCCGGCTGCTCGATGAGTGAGTCTGGAAGAAGATGCAGGAATGGAGTAGTAAATTCTCCTGACTATAGCTCCGCTGTTCTTCTGCAGGTTGTTCCGGTGTGCGTGTAAGCACCTCCCTCTTGCGTTTGCCACTACTGAAGTAAGTGAAATCATCTGGTCAGCATTTCTCCCAGGGCTCCATCTATGCCCCCTCGTTCCTTTCTTTGTTTCTAAGTCTCTTGGCAAGTTAAAAAACCCTTAGATTTTTTTCTCTTAGAGAAAATCTTATAATGTGCCTTTGACCTTCAAAGAACTGGGCAACACTCTCTGCTTGCCCGATCATGTAGCTGGGCCAGAGCGGCATATATTCGTATGTTTAAAATTTATCAATCTGCTCTGCTGTCCTCTTACACAAACTCTATAATCTTATAACGGATGTAAGGAGTTCTTTCCCAGCTGTGGAAGTCTGCTGTGTTCTCCTTTTGTAAACTGGGTACTGCGGGACGTGATACCTCCACTACCGTCATCCAGCGCCACCAGATTGCAGTTTGCAAGGTGATGGAACGTCTGGTTAATAGACGTTTGATGTGGTATTGAAGTCGCACAATAGTCTCTCCTAGTCAGTATGGCAGAAGCTCTCGTAAAGGCGTTCTGCCGTGACTACGCACTGCTTGGATCGTATATTACGTGATAACATGCATTATAACCATCAGTTATAAGCCATCTTTTTGACCTTGAAAAAGGCTTGTGACACGAGCAGGTGCAATATCTTGGCCAAACCCACTCATTAGGCGCAAGGAACAACCTGACCCTATTTCGTAAAGGCTTCTTAACGACAGTTTTGATACCTCGTGTTGGGATAATGACATCTTGGTATCTCTAAAAAACCAAGGTGTCCCCAGAGTTGTGTTGAGCCTGCCTCTTTCTCTGCTATAAATAATCTGGCATCTGTTCTCCCATCAATATTTGGTCATATTCTATGTGGTGACTTTGCTGTAACGTGCACGTGCTGACTGTCTGCACTCGTTGCAGTTCTCACTCTGGCATGCCATCAACCGGGTTCTGGTGAGGGCCGCCACTCGGGTTTAAGAGATTTTCTAGTGGCAAAGCACTCATCAAAGTACGTTTACTAGACGTTAGTGGTGCAGTCATCCATTGTACCTATACGCTCACGTGTTCAGAACATGACTACAGTCAGGTTTCTCCGGTCTCCTGTTTGACCAGTTGGTGTGCCCTGAAACACTCTGTACACTCTTAAGACAACTTGTAACATGCTCCTGCTACGCTCTTTCCATCGTAATCCCATCAAATACCGGGGATTGCGCTTATGCAAGTGCATTTGTTCTTTCCGGTTGAAACTTGCTCATGTGAAGCGAACGATTTCATCGTGTCCGATCGCCGTGATTACTTTTGTTGCATTCGCTATTATGTTCGCTCTCATGACCTCACCAAATCCTTCCGTCATGAGATTGGTACAGATGAATGGAAACGCTCTTTATTTGTTAAGTCAAGCCTTGCTTACTTCGTTTCTTTGCCGTCATTCACTCTTGTCTTCCCTTCAGCTAACATCTCTATCATGTTCATGACATCTCCCTTTCCCTTGGGAAGTTCACTACAATCAGTGTCTGTTCATATTCCTCTACTGAAAATATGCCTACCTGCAGCTGACTTCGCTCTTTTTCCTACAGACCACTTCGCTCTCATTCCCAGCCACCAGCCGCGAGTGTACTGATAGGTTTAAGATCATCCTGGCAGCGTGGATTGCAACGGTGTTTCCTGGGACGGCGTCGTGCGGGCATCTATTACCCTCATTACATATTTACGGCAATTGTATACCATTCTGTGGCATATCCATGCATCTATGCCTGTATCGCCATTTGTGGTCGTTTCCAGACTCCTGAGTGCTTTACTGGGCCTATCCGTAAAGTGATACACACCTCACCCTAGTTCTTATTAACTTTAGTTGCATGTATCTCTAACAAAGCATAAGAGATATTGTTTTGTTGGATGCTGTGGTCGTATTTGACGTACAGGACGTGAACAGGCGAACATATACACGGTCAGCAGTACGTGACCTTCAGTTTCATATAGAGGTGTTCCTTTGGACTATTTGCTGGCAGGATATTGTTTACCACCTTCGCACCACGTTGGCAGCAACGCTGGTCTGTTATAAACACAATAACAAACTTCATTCTATTAAGCAGTATAGGTTTCTATTTTCTTGTCACGCCAATGTTGAGGTTGGAGACTTTACTCTCCGTCTTCGCGTATACCTCGTCTTACGCGCACGGAGTGTCTCATGGAGGGCTCCCTGCCCTCTCTGTGAGCGATTGTCGGGTTCCAGTGTCTGTTCGACTTATTCTGTTGGACTGTCCACTTTCTATCAACAAGCGCGCAATTTACCTCATGCGTCTTCGCTCTGCAGCCACCTATTTACCTTCACGCTTCTTGCTGATGGACCCTCCTTTATCCTTACTCTCTCGTTGACTTTTGACGAAACGACACTACTGAAGCAGGAATTTATGCCCTTTCAGCACCTCCTCAGTCCTTCCTATCTCGATCTCTTGCTACCCTCTGTCCCTGCACATCACTGTCTCTGCGTACTCCATACCACTACTAATCATCCATCTCCCTCTTATAACCACATTCTCCCCTGCATCCTGCAATAACCTGCAGCACTGTATGACCCCTGTGGTTGCAAGCACTTTATTTGATATAATATGTACTTTTCTATTATCTTTCAGGCCAAACTCTAGCAACTGAGGACAGCAAGTATGGCTTCTATACCACACAAGACGGGCGAAAACGTAACTCCTCTCTGGCAATGTATTCTCCAGAACATCTCAACTCGGATCATTTATTCCAGGATGACTCTGGTATGGAACGTTCGTACAACGTCAATGATATCAATGAGATAACGTCAGTTCATCAGGAAGTGGCAAAAATGCTGGCCCTGGATGGCTCCTGTTCTCTACTTATTGTGTTTCATAACAATAAAAATCCTTTCAAATGAACTTATGTTGGTAACAACGCAGCTTGTCAATAAAGTTAGGAATCTTTATCTTTGTCGTAAAGTTAAAGGGATCTCAACCCTATTACTGAATGGCAAAAAAGCGAAAGGGAGTAGGGGGGACTTTCAGTGGAGAGAAGTACCGTAAGGATTAGGTCAGGAATATCTGAAAGTTAGGAAACTAAGGAAGGGTAGCATGAAAATATGTTGATAGAAAGGAAGAGAATAGAAGTTGCATAAATTGTTCAAGGATGCTCAATAGTTAAAATGGGGTTGGATGAGAAAAAGTGGGTATGGTAAAGTATTTAGCCATACTTACCTGGAGTAGAGAGGAATGTAGAGAGAGGAGAGACAGAAAAGAGAGGATTGCCTTAGGGAAGTGTTAGCAAGTGTTTGGAAGCTTTGTTGAACCAGTGAGAAGTAGTAGCGGGAACATGATTTAACTACATCGTGTGAAATGGTTGAGGCATTAGGTTGGAAGTTTGGGGTGACAGGTGTAAATATGTGGAGGGACAACTGATTGAACTTTTTGTATGTAGCTCGGGGGTTTGGTAATAGGTAATACTTATTTTAGAAGAGAAAATCATAAATAAGAGTACAAAGATATGATATAGGGCGTAATGACAGTAGTTTGTTGGTTTGTAAGCCGGTTGATGAAGATAAGGCTGATGGGTGAAGCCTAAAGTTTAGATAAATGGTTCAGAGAACTGACAAGTTTATTTAAATTAGACACATAAATAAAGCGGTATCTTCATTGAGGAAACGTTCGCCACGAGTAGCTTCATCGATCCATACAAGGAGATGCTGAAGAGACAGGAGGATTTTGAGGTGTCGAGTCCCTCCTTGAGTCGATGTAATCAGTCCATCAGTCTTGAAAATACGAGCATATGTGCGAAGATGTGGCATTAAAGATACCCCAGTGTTGCTGTGTGTCCTGATTTATCAACACTGTCGGTTCTCTGAGCCATTTATCACACCATTCTGTCTGTTCAACAACATCTCGCGGCATCTTATTACAGGAATTCTTCGCGTCTGCTTTCAGAGCGCGACCACTACTTCCCATTTGTGAATACCTTCACTTACCATCGAACGCACTGACTGTAATTTCGCTCGTGGAAGCGGTATATATAGGACTTAAATGAAGCAACTGGACCGTACACGAGACTGCTTGTGTGCAGCTTTGATACTGTGTGTACCGGCACGAACTGTATACAGTGTACCCGACTTTGAGACTGCTTGTGTATACCCGGCTTTGAGACTGCTTGCGTACCGGCTTTGGGGCTTCTTGTTTACCCGGCTTTGAGACTACTTGTGTACAACTGAGGTGCTTGTGTACCCGGCTTTGGGAGCTGTGTGTACTGGCTTTGAGACTGCTTGTGTACCGGCAGAGACTGGCTTGTGTACCTGTTTGAGACTGCTTGTGTACAGCTTTTGAGACTGCTTGTGTACCGGCTTTTGAGACTGCTTGTGTATTGGCTTTGAGGCTTTGCTTGTGTGCCTGGCTGAGACTGCTTGTGTACCCGGCTTTGGGACTGCTGTGTGCAGCTTTGAGACACTTGTGTACTGGCTTTGGAGACTGTAACTGTGTACCAACTGAATATACTGTGTACCTGGCTTTGGAGACCTTGTGTACCCAGCTTCCAGAGACTGCTGCCAGCTTTGGGGCTGCTATGTGTGCCAGCTTAAGGAAATCCTTGCTTCCAGTCTCCTTTCAGCCATCCAAAGTGCTAGAGGCATTTTGTAGCCCATGGTGTCATCTTCATAGTTGGAGCTGGTGGTCTGGGTTCGAAACCTGCTGGCTGTGATTTCTCTTTGAATATAGCATTTGCGATAAACCCGTCTCTTAAGGGGGGAATCTCATGACGATGTTTCTGGTCAATCCTGGAACAAAACCGATAATGGGCCGAGTTCAGAAAAAGACACTTCGGTCTCTATCAATGAATCTCTTAAGGAAATTTATACCCATAGTAGAATATTTTAATCTGTTTCTTTCTCTCTCTGTGTCTTCTTTACTCAGACCATTGAATTAAGTAACAGTAAGACCATGGTTGATGCTATGATGGCCTTACATATATGGTCTTTCATTTGCTTGTTTGATGAGACAGTTCATATTATGGATTGTGATCAATAATTTTTTTCTGATGAATCTTGTCTCTGTTTTCAGTTTCTGCCCAAGTTGTGATGTCTTGACAAGAAGATGAGAGGAATATAAAATACTACATTAAAATTAATAGATTAAATGTTGAGATATACTCCTAAAATGATGAAAATATGGGTCAAAAAGTGAAAGAAAATATTAATTAAGAGTATAAACATACGGAACAATGAGAAGCATGGAAAGTCCTCTGGGACAGAAAACGTGGAACTGATCAGTCTGCAGCATTTGCTTATTGACAAAACCTGAGTGTAACTCAGCTCAAGTTTCAGCCTTGACGAGCCGTCACTGAGCCAGGAGTACCACTTTATGTTAAAATATTGGTGAAGGGTAATTCTTTTATTGTTTACAAGTTAAATTCACCAATAAAAAGATGTTCATAACTGCCTCAAGTGTTTAAAACCCAGCCCAGTGTGTTAAAACCCAGCCCAGTGTGTTCCCAAACCCAGCCCAGTGTGGCTAAAAACAGCCGAGTGTGTTTACCAGCATGCATGCCTCACTCAGGATGTCACACACTCTGAATAACCTATATTTGTCTCTATTTCTGAGATTTCATTAGGGACAGTAGCAGGTGAAATAGACTCAGGTCTTCTCGGTTGAGCCAATGCTTTATATCATGAAACTTCTAGGTCATCTCTGCAAGAAGTTAATAATATTCATCTGCACTTAGTGTTTATTATCATATTTTATTGAAATATAGTATAGCATCAATAAACATCCTAGGATTAAGGAAGAGGATGCAACCATTTTTAATATACCCGTAGGGGTCATACATTTCTTTGGGAGAGATGGTGAAGGCTTCTTGATCTGAGGAAGGAGAAGGTGGTTCTTTCTCCAAGACAAGGATTGTATTACATTCATCTTCCAACAGTTGAGGCATTATGTTCCACCATTATTATTAATGGCAGGGTATTAATTCATATCAATTTTTCCCATTATTTAAATGTCAGAGGATACAAATTACTATGCTTTTTGCCATTAAGGTATGTCAATTCACTGTGATTTAATAAGAAAAAATATTCTGAATAAATAACACTAATCCACGTGTGAGTCAGACCCTTTTCTTTGAACCTTGATTATTTGCGATCAACTATCAAGATGCGTTTTATCCCGTGATTTGAAATTACTGTTAATGTGAAAAGTTTCTTGACAGTAATGTGAAACTTTGGCAAAGCACTTTCAGAAATTACCTCGCTGTTGCTCAAGAACTATTCAGGATTATTTGTGTGTGCATGACTAGGGGGCATAATATAATATATATATATATATATATATATATATATATATATATATATATATATATATATATATATATATATATATATATATATATATATATATATGTGTTCATATATATATATATATATATATATAAATCTTTCAAATAATATATATTATATATATATAGATATATATATATATATATATACACATATATATATATATATATATATATACTATCAAACATAGATTAAAGTATTGATAAATCATGAATAATCTATAAATTAAGTCCTTAAGTTTTCCTCTGTAGACACAAAATCATATTTTATAATTGTGTTAATGTAAAAATTTATAATTCTGAAGAAGCAGAAAACCTACCTAACCTTATTACAACAATCAATTTAATTTACTTCTAAGCAACTAAATATATTTTAGATACGTTGAACATTAATTTAATAATAAACAAACACAATGAAATATGTTTTTCATTATGTTCAGAATGATTTTGTAGAAATTATTGCAGCTACACAAATTTCGCTTGTCTTATATCTGGCAAGATGAGCGGGTGATGACTAGTAAAATAGCAAGTTTCCTAATCGGCCGACATATATATTTGCTCGGAGAAGGCTTCAAGGAAAGAAGATTTCTCACAGAAGTATTTGAATATTTTTTCCTACTCACACTTTCCATCTTTTCATTATTTTTATAATAGGTATATTTGTGCATAATATGAACAAGATTTAAGGGTGCATTGTTGATAAAGATGGCATATACCAATTTTGGTGTGAGATACATGTCTAGTACATATTGTTACTATGTTTGTCACTGATTATAGTAAAGTCTCATCCAGCTCCTCAGAGCTGGAGCATGTAAAAATACAGGAGGCATTACCCTCCTGAACAGCAGCTGAGTCTGAAAATTAGCTGAACTGGAATCCTAGTTACCCTGTTGAGTTTTGCCAGCTCATGAGAGGCTTAGATGCACTCTTTCTTGCACATAAGCCAAGGGTCTCGAGCCTATGGGAACAAACATATAATGATGGACAAGTTCTCCATATTTATCTGACTTCTCAAGGACTCACATGAAGGTGGTAGCTGCTCTCCCCTTCCTCCCTGGTGTATTGGAGATAGGTATCAGCAAGGTAGATACTATGTGTAGTCCCACACCACCTGCTTGCCGTATGTCAGGCCGAAGGGTGATACCATCTGGACGCTTTTGGCTGCCATCCAGATCTGCATAGTTGAGATTGGTTCCTTACTGCACAGGAATCAAAACAATTTGTGAAGCGTCCCCTCTTGATAATGTTAAGTAACATCTTCCATGTCTTACAATCTTTCTCCTCGGATTTGCGACACACAAATACATACTGTGTTCGGCAGGGAAGGCAAGGCGGTAAGTTCCAGAAAACGCTTTTTCAGTATCTGAGATGGTCTGTGGGTCTGAGAGCGGTGTGCCAAACAGGTTAAGGGCAATAACAAGAAAGTACCATAACGAGGAGCTCTCTTGCCAGAAGACTGGGCTCTGTATCCTTCCTGACACACTCTGAAGCATTGCTGAGGCTATATTCTCTGCCTGTTGGTCCATTTGCATCTTAGGTGGAAGCTGTTTGTGGTTGGTAGGGAGGCTGCAGGTCATAGTTTCAGAGCCATTAGATTATCAGATCACTGGCTCAGTCAACAGACTTTGGTCATTGCTCAATCTTATTTAAGATCGATGTTCGAGGCAGAATCGCTGCTGCAAGCCCTCTGGATGCGAAATGCATGAAGACAAGAAAATAGCGCAATCTGTGATGACTTGCGGACACCAAGAAATGCCTCCTGATCTGACTGTCATATTCGTGCAGTATAAGTTATCACAGGAAGGTGCACATCTTGGGAAATATGATAACCTGGGCAGACTCAGGCATTTTGTGAGGAAGGTACTTAAAGGCATCAATTGGGTGTCAAGATTGCCTATTCGATGTTCCATTCTCCTCCAATTCTTTTCAGTTTCTTCCTGAGGATTGTGTCTGTAATGGCATCCGCTTCCCCAGAGGTATCTAAGCAAGGGCCTTACTATTAGTAGGAGCGAAAATGACATTTGCTCGAGTAGTTTCATAACATATCTATCACTTGTTGATTGACTGAATGATTTCATTTGGATGGATTCAAGATGAGACCATTTCCTGTCCCATTAATCATCACCTGTGTAGATCATCTAAAATAATAATATGTGTAATGTATAATATATATATATGTGTGTATATATATATATATATATATATATATATATATATATATATATATATATATATATATATATATATATATATATATAATATATTATAAAAAAAACAAACACCGAGCCCCCCAAAAACAGGTGGGCTTTTAAACTGAGCAATGGAAAGTCTAAAAAGAAAGTTTTACAGAAAGCATTACTGTGCCCCCCTGTAACAGATCCCCCGTCTGCGCCCCCAAATCCCCTTTCCCCCCAGCCCCCGCACCCCTTTTTCAGTATATCAATACTCACTTCCCTCATGGGGGCCCCCCCTGCCCCAACTTTCTTGAAGAGAATGAAAAAAAATTTAAAAAAAAAATATGTTTGTTCAGAATTTTTGCTTTTGAAATTTAATAATAATAATTTAATAATAATAAAATAAAAAATTAAAAAATTTAAAAATAATAACAATAATAATAATAATAATAAAAAACATATTATTTTTTTTTTTTTTATTAATATTTTTTTTTTATTTTTTTTTATTATTAATTTTTTTATTTTTTATTATTTTTTATTATTTGAATATCTATAACTTTTCGAATTCGTTTTTTACTTTATTTTTTTAAAATTTTAAAAAAACTTTTTCTGACTTCCCCCTTGTAAAGTATATTTAAAAAAATCTCTTAAAGGGTATATATGGGGGTTTTATATTTTTTGGGATATATGGGTTTTTTCGTTTTTTTTAAAAATTTTCCCCGAAAAAAAAATTTTCTTCACTTTTGTGAAAAGTTAAAAATAGACTTTTTTAAAAAAACCTCGTGTAGTCTAGGCTTCAAACTCGTCGGGGAAAAACTTTAAAAAAATATTCCAAAATTTGGGTTTAGGGGGTTGTGGGGCCCTACGGGGCCCGCGCTTCATTTATTAATAAAAATTAAAATAAAAAAATTTATTAAATTTAAAAATAAAATTAAAAAATTAGTATTTTTTAATAAAAAAAAATAATACTAAAAACTATAATATAATAATAATAATAATAATAAAATAATAATAATAATAATAATAAAATTTTAAAAAAAAAATAATAAAAAAAATAATAATAATAATAATAATAATAATAATAATAATAATCCCCAAAAAATATTTTTGTTTTTGGGAAAATGCTTTTTTTTTTTTTCCTAAATACAAAAAAAAATTTTTCTTTTTAAACCCGATTTTTTAAAATTTAAAAAAAACTTGTAGCAATTTCTGACGACACAAGTTGTATAGTTTTTTTCCTGACCCTAAAAAAAAAAAGTTTTTAAAACGGACCAATTTTTTAAATCCCCCTCCCGCAACCCCGGGTGCTGAACCTGTGACCGAACCACCAGCTGCTGAACCTGTGCTCCCGCAACCATCGGCTGAACCTGAGGCTCACCCCAACCCCGCTGAACCAGGGGCTCAACAACCACCAGCTGCTGGACCTGAGACTCCCGCACCCCAGCTGCAAACCCGGGGGTAAACCCCCCCTTGCAAACCCGAGACTCAGCAACCACCAGCTGCTGAACCCCCTGGGTCAGCCCACCCAGCTGCTGGACCTGTGACTCAGCAACCCCGGGTGGCCCCCGACTCAGCAACCACCCCGCTGGGGCCCGTGACTCAGCAACCACCAGCTGCTGGGGTGAAAATGGCCCCCAGCTGCTGGGGAAACGTGACTGAGCAACCCCCTG
>WNWK01008260.1:0-86166 GCA_009830355.1 Cherax destructor | reverse complement strand
GGCGTAGAATGAGGGAGATATCATCGAGGTGTACAAGTGGATGATGGGTATAAACAAAGGAGATATTAATAAAATACTGAGGATATCGAACCAAGTAAGAACCAGAAATAACGGATTTAAATTGGATAAATTTAGATTTAGAAAGGACATAGGCAAGTACTGGTTTTCGAACAGAGTTGTGGATGCGTGGAACAATCTTCCGAGTGGGGTGATAGAGGCTGGGACCTTGGGTGGATTTAAAAAGAGATTGGACAAATATATGAGTGGGAGGGGCTGGGTTTGATTAGTGTCGTGAGTACGGGAATAAATTCTTAGGTAGTGGTGGTTTTGATAAGGACCTGCCTTGTATGGGCCAGTAGGCCTTCTGCAGTGTTCCTCTATTCTTATGTTCTTATGTTCTTATGAGACTTCAATAAAGGTATTTCCACTACTGAAGAGTCTTTTAAATCACTGTATGTCAATAATCCCCTGAGAATCTTTTTCCCGTTACCTTGGGTAATGAGAGCGTGTGAGTGAGTGTGTGTGTGTGTGTGTGTGTGTGTGTGTGTGTGTGTGTGTGTGTGTGTGTGCACGCGCGCGCTAATCCTCTATATAAGCCGATGTTTGGCACTGAAAGGCTACACTCAGTAGAGAGCCTCTGATCCCTAACGAGCATCTCTTCAGAGCTGCATACAGTGCCTGCCACAGCCCAAGTGCCACAGTCCTCTGCTACAGCCCCTGCTACAGCTCCTCCATCGCTATCTACGCTAGTACTCACCTTCTCCTCCTCCCCGAGGACACCTAACTTCTACCATGGTCGCTTGTAGAATGGTAAGATTACTCCCGTAGTGACTGCAGCAGTAAGTGGTGCATTGACTGGCACCTCTCAGAGGGCCGTTCCTAGCGTTATCCGAACGGTTCGTTATATACCAATCAAGTAACTGTGTTGTTCTGTTGTAAACAGTGTCAAGTGCAACGTAGGTGTTAGACACATGAGGAAGGTCATAGGTGTTACTGAAGTTACCCTGGTACACAGGTGTTACTTAAGTACGCCTTGTGTTACACAGGTGTTACTGAGGTACCCCTTGGTGTTACACAGGTGTTACTGAAGTACCCTTGGTATTATGCAGGTATTACTGAGGTACCCCTGGTGTGCCACAGGTGACATCTAAGAGCCATAGGTGTTATACAGGTGCTTTGCTTATTGTCCTAACTAGTGAATGTGTGTTCAGTGCTACAAGGTAGTTCCTGACACTGTCCAATTCCACACAGTGACTGGCACTGTCCACTCCAACGAAGAAGTGCCTGGCACTGTCCAATCCCACAAAGTGACTGACACTGTCCACTCCCATGAAGCAGTGACTGGCACTGTACAATCCCACACAGTGACTGGCACTGTCCAATCACACAAAGAAGTGAATGAAACTGTCTACTTCAACAAAGAGGTGCCTGGCACTGTCCAATCACACACAGTGATTGGCACTTCCAATCACACATATTAGTGCCTTACACTGTCAAATAACAAATATTAGTGACTGGCTCTCTCCAATCCCACAAATTTGTGTCTGACACTCCCTAATCACACTTGGTAAAGTTTGGCACTGTCCAATTCCCCAAAGTAGTCCTTGGCATTATCCAGTCTCACACAATATTGACTGGTACTTTCCAATCCTACAAAGTAGTGGATGGCACAGTTCAGTTTCACATAGTGACTGGCACTGTCCAGTCCTACAATGTACTGACTGGCACTGTCCAGTCCCACAAAGTCGTGCCTGGCACTATCCAATCCCACAAGAACTAGTGTTTGTCAATTCTCTTTAGAATTAGTTCACTGTCTAAACTCATTCAAAATGCTCTTAGGCCATCTAATCTAATTATACGTAGAATTTGCTAATTCTAAATCCTATAGTGTTCAAAGTATTTAGAGTCATATAATTATATTTTAGCATCCTATAGTGCTATACTTAGATATATATAATGTCATAATTAGACAGCAAATAATCTCTAGTAATTAATAATTAGTCGTCGATGGCTGTAAAATATTATTTGATAGTGATGACGAGATTTCTCGTTTCTACAGGTCCTTGTGGGTTTAGTGCTCAACTTCGATTATAATAATCTTATTTCAACAAGATTTCTCATTTGTACACAAATTCTCATTTCTACAGCACTCTCGTCTAATGATGTCTATTAAGTTGCAAAATCCTGTCTAAAAATCGTCTAACGGTAACTAAGACCATTATTTTTAAAGGGGTAGAGTGGTAAGCCAGTGGAAGGCCTCGGTCAGATGACCAAAAGCTCCAGCTGTGGGTCATCATATGACTAAGACCAGCCTCAGGAAACACTTGTCGTGTTTCCTGACAAACCTTACCTAACCTAACCTGAAGACTAGCGTCAGGAAACACTTGTCCTGTGTCCTGACAAACCTTACCTAACCTAACCTGAAGACCAGCGTCAGGAAACACTTGTCCTGTTTCCTGACAAACCTTACCTAACCTAACCTGAAGACCAGCGTCAGGAAACACTTGTCCTGTTTCCTGACAAACCTTACCTGACCTAACCTGAAGACCAGCGTCAGGAAACACTTGTCCTGTTTCCTGACAAACCTTACCTAACCTAACCTGAAGACCAGCGTCAGGAAACACTTGTCCTGTTTCCTGACAAACCTTACCTAACCTAACCTGAAGACCAGCGTCAGGAAACACTTGTTCTGTGTCCTGACTAATCTTACCTAACCATTTTTCTGTTTCTCTACCTAGGGACACACTTTGTCTTATTGGTATTTAGTGTCTCATCTTTCACATTTGAGGACTGGAGATGAGAATATTATCGAAAGACTTGGTTATTAAAACTAGTTTGAGTGAGGGGAACAGGTTGGAGAGCCAGCCCTTACTGGGACAATGTTTCTCACTGTATACAGCTTTACCAAGACAAGATATTGCTCGTCACACTGAGAAATGTTGCCGCAATTAAAGCTTGCTCTAAAATGTTTTTTTTTTCACAGTTGCCAGCAGTAAGGCCTTTTAGGGTAGTGAGTTACGTTTGACATTTGTGGATGGTCTCCTCAGTCTCTCCCTCTCTCCAACAGATGTGGTCACTGGTGGTGGTGGCGATGGTCGTCGTAGTGGTCACTCTGGGTCCGACTGGCGTCCGTGGACGGTCCGTGGAAGGGTCGGTGAGGCTGGAACGACTGCTGTCGTCTGGGTCATCTTCTGCACCTCTGGGTTTTCTCTCACAAGATCACAGCCTCAACAAGAGACAAGTGTTCGACCAGGCTTGCAAAGGCGTCTATGACCGAGCTCTCTTCAAGAAGCTTGACCGAGTGTGTGATGATTGTTACAACCTCTACCGTAAACCTTACGTTGCTACCTCCTGCAGGTGAGCTGCCTAATACTCCAGGTACTACGCTAGCTGTACCTTCAGGTACTCTGCTGGATGCAGTACTAGGTATCCAACCCTCAGTATTCCCTAGGACCCCTTCAGGTACCACAAGCCATACGTTGCTTCCCCCTGAAGGGGAGCTGCCTACCACACCAGGTACTACGTTAGATACACCTTCAGATACTCCACTAGATACAGTACTAGGTATCCCATCCTTAGTATCCCCAGTAACCCCTCCAGGTACTAGAAACCATACATTGCTACCCTCTGAAAGTGAGCACGCCATATACCACGTTAGGTTCAACATCAGGAACTCTGTTACTTGACATACCGAGAACGCCATTCTCAGAATCCCCAGTACAGTACAACGTACAGCACTTGGAACCTCATCCAGACAAATAGAGCCAAGTTCTCTAGAGCTGCTATGTACCCCAGCCTTAATACTCCATCCACTTCCCCTTCCGTGCTATATTACCTCACTAGTAATTTTAGTTAGGTGCAGGTACACATAAGTACAATTATCATACACAGTGTAAATTACCTAGGACAAGCCCAAAAAAGATCAGGCACTGATTAATTTGAGTCCTAGTAGACACGGAGAAGGAGGTGTTGATTCGCCGAGAATTCTCCCGGCCCGGGTATATTCCAGGGGCGACCCAGCTCCGGCTCCCTGTCGTGGGAGTATCAGAGACCTATGTCTCCCATGGGAGGAGTTACAAGTACCCCCTCATCGGTGGGACCAACTGTCCCCAGGCCTAGCCACATTCCCCATCAGCACGGTGCTCGTAGGGAGAAGCTAGGCCTCTCTGGTCTGCCATCTTCCCCGCCCCAGAGAGGCTGACGGGAAGGGCAGTCTTGCGAGCTGCAGATGATAGCAAGCTCTAGCTTTGGCACCTACCCTGCCCTAGAAGGGCTGGGCATGGTTATCCCCCTCTAGTAGACACGCGAACCATACTACTTAAAATGCCAAGTATTTTAATAAATACAGCGAATCTTTTGCAAATGCAATTAAATACGTGTCCAAACTGGTGTCTGACGTCCTGGTTTCATGCATATCCAGTTTAATATTTAAACAAATTTAAAAATATATATAAAGAACTTAAGGTGACTAACTCTATCAGTTACCCCATAATCAGGTAATTCACTAGGACAGACCAAGTACGCAAGCTCCCTTATACCCGATTTTCCCTTCCATACAATATCAGGTAATTCACTAGGTACATACTGGGGCGACATAGTAACTGTCTAATAGGACTGTTTCTTCCATACCATCCAATACAGTGCCACAACCACCCATACCAGTAGGTACACCATCAAATCAGTGGTGCAACATCCAACATACAGTAGGTGCCAACATCCAAAATATGTGTCACACCATCCAAACATACAGTAGGTGCACAACCATCCCAAACATACCGTGTGCCCAACCATCCCAAACATGACCAGTGTGCCACAACTATCCTAAACATACCAGTAGAGTGCTCACAACCATCCCAAACATACCAGTAGGTGCCACAACCATTTCCAAAATACCAGTATGCACAACATCCAACATACCAGTAGGTGACAACATCCATACATCCAGTGGTGCCACACCATCCCTAAACATACAGTAGGTGCCACAACTTCCAACATAGGTAGGTGCCACAACTCATCCCAAACATACTCAGTAGGTGCCACAACCATCCCATCCATACAATTCAGGTGAATCATCCCTAGAACATACAGTAGGTGCCAACCATCCCAAATACAGTAGGTGAAGCTTCTACAATAGGTACACCTTTCCCCATTCCACTTCCAACCATCCCAAACATACCAGTAGGTGCCACAACCATCCCAAACATACCAGTAGGTGCCACAACCATCCCAAACATACCAGTAGGTGCCACAACCATCCCAAACATACCAGTAGGTGCCACAACCATCCCAAACATACCAGTAGGTGCACAACTATCCCAAACATACCAGTAGGTGCCACAACCATCCCAAACATACCAGTAGGTGCCACAACCATCCCAAACATACCAGTAGGTGCCACAACCATCCCAAACATACCAGTAGGTGCCACAACCATCCCAAACATACCAGTAGGTGCCACAACCATCCCAAACATACCAGTAGGTGCCACAACCATCCCAGGTCTGGGTTCTTCGATTCTCAGGCTCTCAGTTTTATTTTCAATATTATCTTATTTTTATTAAATTATTTGTTTTTGTGAGCATTTTGCTAATTTATAAATTATTTTTCACTGTCCGTTTTTACTTCAACTTTATTATTATACCTAATTTTGTTGCACATTTAATACTAAATTGAAATCTCGAAAATTTCTTTTAAGTTGACTTTCCAAAAATAAATTTCACATTATCGTTTCATTTTGATGCACCTATTTATTTCCTTATTATACTTTATTTATATTTTTTATCATTTTTTTGGTTAATATTTAGTTTATGGCTCTATTTTGAGCTTGGGTATAAATTATTATGCAAATTCTTTAAAGTTTACAAAATTCTGCATTGAAAATAGCTATGCTTAGATTTACTTAAGAAAAGGCTTTTTTTCCGTAAGTATATAAAAGTATTACTAACTTAATCCATTTTAAACTAACCTAACTTAGCTTTTTAGATTAGTTGATCTGGTTAAGTTGGATTCGATTGCAATTTTTACGAAATAAAAAGTTTTTTCTCTATTGCCTCTAAGTATAACTAGCACTAATGCAGAGCCCACTTATTAACAGAGAATTTACATAATAAATAAACAAATAACTAGAGCCCCATAAACAACGTAAAACTATTTTTAATTTAGTATATGCTTTATTTTACATTCACTTTTCCCCATTTTCTGTTATTTTTGTCACGATTTTTAATTAGTTTACCCTTCCTCCTCCCCCTCGCTCGTTTTCTTGGCAATATAACAGGGGTAACTGCTTCGATGGTGGCGTGTTCCCAGTATGTGTCATGGAATTGGGGCTCGACCTGGAGATGTACCTGGACATTAGGGAAATGATCAAGGGTTAATGGTCCTCGGCTGGCATTCAGGGGCACTCAATATGTGCCACACCTCGGGAAGGCGCTCAACCTTTACCAAAGATATTCTTAAGGTATATTATTAACAGCTTTTGTGTCTTGCTTCAACAAGGAACTCCTTTTTTAATTACACTTCTTTTTATTCTATAGTTTTTGTGTCTATGAACGACGAGGTGAATCATAGAATTGATGAGGGGGAAAAGGTGAGTGGTACACTGAGGAATCTGTGGAGACAAAGAACTTTGTCCATGGAAGCAAAGAGGGGAATGTATGAGAGTATAGTTACACCAATGCTCTTATATGGGTGTGAGGCATGGGTTGTGAATGTTGCAACAAGGAGAAGGCTGGAGGCAGTGCAGATGTCATGTCTGAGGGCGATGTGTAATGTGAATATAATGCTGAGAATTCGTAGTTTGGAAATTAGGAGGAAGGGTTGTTGAGGTGGTTCAGACATGTAGAGAGAATGGAACAAAATAGAATGACTTCGAGAGTGTATAAATTTGTAGTGGGGGTAAAGCGGGGTAGTGGTCGACCTAGAAAAGGTTGGAGGGATGGGGTAAAAGAGGTTTTGTGTGTGAGGGGCTTGGACTTCCAACAATCATGCGTGAGCGTGTTAGATAGGAGTGAGGGTAGACAAATGGTTTTTATGACTTGACGTGCTGTTGGAGTGTGAGCTGGTAACATTTATGAAGGGATTCAGGGAAAGCGGCAGGCCGGACTTGAGTCCTGGAGATGGGAAGTACAGTGCCGGCACTCTGAAGGAGGGGTGTTAATGTTGCAGTTTTATAACTGTAGTGTAAAGCACCCCTCTGGCAAGACAGTGATGGAGTGAATGATGAAAGTTTTTCTTCTTCTATTTTGGGTCACCCTACCTTGGTGAGAAACGGCCGATGTGTTAATAAAATAATTAATACAAAATATTTTTGTATTTAAGATAGTTTTATATTTTACCTGATTTATTTGATATTCGGTTAAGAACTACGTACATAATTTAATGTTCTAACTTTCAATTATTTTCTTACTTTTGAATTTCGACTGTTCTTTATTAGAAGTTTCTAACGGGTCCTTAAATGATTAAGACCCGTGTCAGGACTCGATCCTGATGAATATATTAACAATGTTTCTTGAAGAATGAAGTAACAGTTATAGATACAGATTATCTGTGCTATTAGGTTACCTAAGATTAGTCAGGACACGGGACAATTGTTTCCTGTCCTCTTATAGCTCTTTATCATTTAACTGGTGTACCCCTTAAAAAATTACCCAGTATTGATATGTACGGATCGGTAAGCCAGGGGAAGGCCACAGTCAGATGACCATAAGCTCCAACGGCAGGTCATCATCTGACTAAGACCAGCGTCAGGAAACACTTGTCCTGTTTCCTGACGAACCTTACCTAACCTTGCATCAGGGGTTAGGTAAGGTCCGTCAGGAAATAGGACAAGTGTTTCCTGACGCTGGTCTTAGTCATAGGATGACCCACAGCTGGAGCTTTTGGTCCTCTGACCGAGACCTTCCACTGGTTTACCAGTCCTCCACTTCAAAAACTATGATTATAATGATGATAATTATTTTTATTATTAACTTTTTCCTGACGGACATTACAACAACACAGTTTTATAAGTGTTATTTTTTTATATATGTAACTGGTCGTGTATAGGAGTGAACTGAGTGGCAGGTTGACAAATAAATCCACTTGGTTTTATAACTTTTTTTGATATGAATGAACATATTACTGTTAATGTTAGTAGTGTTCATTGTTCACTTGGCATTGGGAGTCTTGTTGAAGGCTCTTAATCCAAGGCGCTCCACCATATTATAATAATGACTAACTCTCATCTCCGACAGGGAAAACTGCTACAGTAACTTGGTGTTCCGTCAATGTCTGGACGACCTGCTCCTTGTAGACGTTGTCGACGAGTACGTCTCCGGGGTCCAAATTGTAGGCAAATAAGTCGACGTATCTACCACAACTACCCAGGCCTCATCCCACCACCACCACCACAACAACTACATGAACCCCTTCCCACCACAATTACCACCACCCGGGACCCCTCACCCACCACAACTATAAAAATCCCCCACAGTGACAATCAACTGTTGACCTCCTGAGAGCGTGTATGTGACTGTGAACTGTAGGACTTAACACTTCAGGACGCCGTCAAAAATCTGCAGTCTTTCTTAAGAACGACTTTAAGACTGCTTGGACGTCTTTGATTATTCTGTTTATACAAACAGTTTTATAAAGCCATCTGACTTTTGGAGATGCAACGGATCCTTCAACACACTGACGGATTAAGACATCGATGGATGCTCTAAAAGATTTACAGATGCCCTAGAAAGTCCAGCGGGGTCCACGGACGTTCAGAGTTGGACCCAGCAGTGCGTCTCCCAGGTGGAGCTGGAGGGCATCATCAGTCTGTACAAGAGGGACTTTTTCACCTCGCTAGAGAAGACATCATCGAGCACCAGAGGGACCTCCTCACCTCGGGAAGACCTAGGACCTCAAAGATGCTCCCATCGATAATTATTCTGTGGTAACTTAAGAGAGCTTATTCAGAAGTCGCTATCACCTGGACGTGGAACAAACGTCGCTTTTGAATTGTCACTATCATTGGGGCCTGGAGTCACTATGGCCTTCCCCTCTTCCCAGACACTGGCAGCTGTTCTTATCTTATGGCTCATAGACACGTACACAGACATATATATATATATATATATATATATATATATATATATATATATATATATATATATATATATATATATATATATATATATATATATATATATATATATATATATTTACAGATATGGACGTATATATACAGATATTTATTTATATACTATATTGATATATACCATAACTACCTTCAGGTACATTATAATTACTTATTTATTTGAGCTATTTTAAGTAGTCATTAGTATGTAAGTATATTAGATAGAGAGAGAGAGAGAGAGAGAGAATCTCATAGTCACTATAGCTTCTAGTCAAAATATTAGTAAGGGCATTATTATATGTTTAGAGGCGAGTTGAGGCGTCTCACTGGAGGTGTTCAGTAATACACAATGATCCTTCTTTTGTTTTGTGTCTCTAGACGAACTTTTAAGAAGTTTATGAGATATTTGCAGCCGAATGTCTCTCCTAGGATGGTCTTAGATTGGTCTAAGACACTTCTAAGACAGGTCTTCGCGAGAGGACTAACTTGTGTAAAATCTTCCAAATTCCTTAACTTGCTTCGTAAGGAAGAGATTTGGTAACCCACGAATTCTGAGACGGGTTAAAACATTTATTTAGTTTGTTGTTTGTAATCAGTCAAGAATCTCATCAAATGAACCAAAGATTAGCATAGTGAGAGACATAAGACATTCCTTATAGACATTCCAATATTTTTTATGTGTGGGATTAAAAGTGGATTCATGAACCCTATTTGTTTCTCCTTTTTTTGCTATACTAATTCAGCCAAAAAACTGAAATTAAGTGATTTAAAAAAGTAAATTAACACAATTTATTTTAAATAGCAGAAGGAAAAAATATAGACCAAATACGTAGTATATAAAACAGTAATGGTCGATCACCATGCCCAGCCCTTCTAGGGCAGGGTAGGTGCCAAGGCTGGAGCTTGCTACTATCTGCAGCTCGTAAGCCTGCCCTTCCCGTTAGGGAAGGTGGCAGACCAGAGAGGCCTAGCATCTATCTACCTCCATGCCTCGTGCTGGTGGGGAATGTGGCTAGGCCTGGGGCCAGTTGGTCCCGCCAATGAGGGGTACCCCTCCCATGGGAGACATAGGTCTCTAACACTCCCACGCCAGGGAGCCGGAGCCGGGTCGCCATCTGGTAAAGACACGGGCCGGGAGAATTCCCGGTGAATCAACACCTCCTCCTAAAACAGTAATTACTGAGAGAGGTGATTGTATTCAGAATAGGCCTCGGTCAGATGACCAAAAACTGCAGATGCAGGTCATTATTATGACTAAGACCCGCGACAGGAAACACTTGTCCTGTTTCCTGACAAACCTTACCTAACCTATGACTGGGGGTACACACCTATACAGCCTTAATAACAAAACGAGCAAATATCTGAACAACAATTTGCTCTGTGTAGAGAATATAAAGTCACAATACCATGACTGAAACAAGTCACCAAAAACCTTCCTCACTTGTGACTTGACAGTGATGCATAAGGGACAGTAACATCGTCATGAGCGGGGTCTGTTTTGGTGAACTCTGAGTAGATTAGATTTTGCCACCGAAGTGGCTAGTTTATTGTGCACCCCATATCCATCCTGTGGACGGTAGCGCAAGAGCATATGGATACACAAAAGGCCTAGGCACTAGGCCCCAAAGGGGTTAACAATTGTACATTTCGGTTTATATCTACATTTCAATTATCTGTTACAAGCAAATTTAGGAAATTTGCTTGGTACAAATGGTATCTTATTTCATGAATAAGATATCTTGACATGTCACATAGGTTATTATATTGTATATCTCTATATTCCTCAATAAGTGCACAATTAAGCACATAGTGTCCAAGACAGTGACCATATGCCTGATCACATAATTTGCATTTAGTCTGATCATCATCTGTGTCTCCCAAACTGTCAGAAGTACCTGTAGCCAAGCCTAAGCCTGGCCACTACAACATCAGTCAGTCTGTTCACATTGCAAGTTGCTCCACAAACATGCCCATCTGTGTTCGCATTATCATGAGCACAGATAGGCACGTTCATTTTAATTTGGATTTATATCTACAGTTCACTTATCTGTTACAAGCAAATTTAGGAAATTTGCTTAGAATAAGTGGTATCCTACCTTCACTAATAAGATATCTTGACATGTCACATCGGTTATTATACTGTCTATCTCTATATTCCTCAATAAGTGGACAATTCAGCACATAGTGTTCAAGACAGTGACCATATGCCTGATCACATAATTTGCATTTAGTTTGATCATCATCTGTGTATCTCCCAAACTGCCAGAAGTACCTGTAGCCAAGCCGAAGCCTGGCCACTACAACATCAGTCAGTACTTGTAGCCAAGCCTAAGCCTGGCCACTACAACATCAGTCAGTCTGTTCACATTGCAAGTTGCTCCATAAACATACTTATCTACATTCATGTTATCATAGTGGGTTATAGATCTACTCAGGCTTCTAACTGCATTCCTATAACTATCATTTTCATTATTTATTTCTCTCCTAATATTATTCCTAATGCTAGACACAGATATACCAAAGTTATATTCTACATTCTCCTTATAGGTGCTCTTCTTGGCTAACATATCAACTTTATCATGAAGGAGTAATCCAATGTGTGACGGAATCCATAGCAAATGTACTTTAATTCCTTTGTCCCGGATTTTTGAGTATCTATACCTGGCTTCTCCAATGAGCATGCTGTTAGAGTCATTATATGAGTCAAGAGCCTTCAATGATGACATAGAATCAGTAATGATGATAGAGTCAAGCTCAGTGTCATAAGTTAGCTTTAGTGCAGAACTTCAAATTATGGCAAAGCTCACCGAGTGCAACATTATCTCAATAAACCCTTTACTCTGTACCCATATGGAAACAAAGGTGCCATAATCGTCCTCCAAGAACTAGGTACCAAGCTCCTTCAAAGTATGAGAGATCCAGTGGCTGCTGCCTGCCCTCTCCAGCACTTTAACACGGCGATCCAGAGGGTAAAGTCTTGTTGCAGTATTGGTTCCCACTCAGGTTAGGGCAGGAAACAGGGCAAACGTTTCCTGACGCGGGTCTTAATCCCGTTATGACCCGCCACTGTAGATTTTTGGTCACCTCAACCACTGAACATGTTAAAACTCAGAAACAAATTATTTGTAGCAACCGTGTGTGTGAGTGTACTCACTCATATGTGGTTTCAGGGGTCGATTCACAGCTCCTGACCCCCGCCTCTTCGCTGGTCGCTACTAGATCCACTCTCTCCCTGCTCCATGAACTTTATAGATCCTGTCTCCACTACATCACTCTCCAGACTGTTCCACTTTCTGACAACTCTATGATTGAAAAAAGTACTTCCTAACATCCCTGTGACTCATCTGGGTTTTCAATTTCCAGTTGTGACCCCTTGTTGTTGTGACCCATCTCTGAAACATTCTGTCCCTATCCACCTTGTCAATTCCTCTCAGTATTTTATATGTTGTTATTATGTCTCCCTCTCCCCTGTTCCTCCTGTCCTCCAATGTCGTTAGGTTGATTGCCCGTAACCTCTCCTCGTAGAACATACCCCCTTAGCTCTGGGACTAGTCTTGTTACAAACCTTTGTACTTTCTTTAATTTCTAGACGTGCTTGACCAGGTGTGGGTTCCAAACTGGTGCTGCATACTCTAATATGGGCCTGACGTACACGGTGTACAGAGTCTTGAACGATTCCTTACTGAGGTGTTGAAACGCTGTTCTTAGGTTTGCCAGTCACTATATGCTGCAGCAGTTATTTGGTTAATGTGCACTTCAGATGTGTTCGGTGTTATACTCACCCCAAGATCCCTTTCCGTGTGTGTGTGTGTTAGTTAGTTAGTTACCATTTTGTCCTAGGCACATGTCGATTAGACACTAGGCCTGTTGTATATATGTGTGTGTGTGTGTGTGTAAGGAAACACTTCGAAATGTTTCGGCCCCACCGGGAATTGAACCCGGCCCTCCGTGCGTGAAGCAAGAGCTTTAGCCACCATGCCATCGGGGCGTGTACTCACCTAATTGTGGTTGCAGGGATCGAGACTCAGCTCCTGGCCCCGCCTCTTCGCTGTCCGCTACTGGGTCTCTGCTCTCCCTGCTCCATGAGCTTTACCATACCTTGTCTTAAAACTATGTATGGTTCCCGCCTCCACTATATCGTACTCTAGACTATTGCACTTCATAACTACTCTATGGCTGAAGAAATGCTTCCTAACATCCCTTTGACTCATCTGAGTCTTCAGCTTCCAGTTGTGTCCCCTTGTTTCTGTGTTCCCTCTCTGGAACATCTTGTCACTATCTACCTTGTCAATTCCCCGCAGTATTTTGTATGTCGTTATCATGTCTCCTCTAACCCTTCTGTCCTCCAGTGTTGTTAGTCCTATTTCCCTCAACCTTTCTTCACAGGACAGACCCCTGAGTTGTGGAACTAACCTTGTCGCAAACCTTTGCACTTTCTCTAATTTCTTGACATGCTTAACCAGGTGTGGGTTACAGACTGGTGCTGCATACTCTAGTATGGGCCTGACGTACACGGTATACAGTGTCTTGAACGATTCCTTGTTAAGGTAACGGAACGCTAATCTTAGGTTTGCCAGTCGCCCATATGCTGCCGCAGTTATCGTGTGTGTGTGTGTGTGTGAGTGCACTCACCTATTTGTGGTTGCAGGGGTCGAGACTCAGCTCCTGGCCCCGTCTTTTCACTAATCGCTACTAGGTCCTCTCACCCTGCTCCATGAGCTTTATCATACCTCGTCTTAAAGCTATGTATGGTTCCTGCCTCCACTACATCACTTGCTAGACTATTCCACTTCCTGACAACTCTATAGCTAAAAAAATACTTCCTAACATCCCTTTGACTCATCTGTATGTATGTGTACGTCTTCATTTATATTGTTTTTTCATAAAATTAATATTTGCAATTAAAACCAAAATATACAGATGTAACCTTTGTATGGATTACTGGGTATCGAACAGGGGGAGGCATGTTAGTTAGTTAGTTTAATATCTTCATTATGCAGCCCATACCCATCCTGTGGGTGGTAGTCAAAATATTACAGAGGTACATAATGGGTCAAGGTGACTCAGGGGTCCAATCATGAAAGTTCTATGAACTAGGTAGATCTGCACGCAAGTTACAAAGGTAATGAACTCAGGTAGATCTGGTCACAATCATGACAAGTTACAAAGGTATTTACAGATTATAGAGGTATATAATGGGTCCAGAGACTGGAGGCATGAATATAGAAGTCTACCTGACCTAGGCCTCATACGTCACCCTCTGACCTTTGAACTGTCCCGTGAATTGTCCTGTGACCTGTCCCGTTACCTGTCCAGTGACCTATCATGTGACCTGTCATGTGACCCGTCCAGTGACCTGACCCTTGACCTGCTTGTTTGCGTTATAAAGGAATTCATCTTTTTTTCTTGGGTGAAACGTCGTGTCAGTTATAAACTTCGGTCCTGGACGAAACGTCGCAGGAAGTTAAAAACATCGTCGAGCCAAAGCAATGTCAGGAAGTATTTCTTAAGCCTAAGGATGGCCAGGAAACAGAATGGCCTGAACGACGACGTAATGGAGGCAGGCTCCATACATAGTTTTAAGAAGAGGTATGACAGGGGCCCCACAAGGATAGGGCAGAGTAAATCAAACAAGCGTTAAGCTAAGAGGCGGGTCCTGGAGCTGAGACTTGACCCCAGCAACTACAAATAGGTGAGCACACACATACATTAAGACTTGACTGGTATGACCAGAGCTTTGGTAAGATGGGGTAGGAAGAAGGATGGGTAAGGAAGAAGGATGGGTAAGGAAGAAGGATGGGTAAGGAAGAAGGATGGGAAAGGGAAAGAAGGATGGGTAAGGAAGAGGATGGGTAAGAGGAGGAAGAGAAGGATGGGTAAGGAAGAAGGATGGGTAAGGAAGAAGGATGGGTAAGGAAGAAGGATGGGGAAGGAAGAAGGATGGGTAAGGAAGAAGGATGGGTAAGGAAGAAGGATGGGTAAGGAAGAAGGATGGGTAAGGAAGAAGGATGGGGAAGGAAGAAGGATGGGGAAGGAAGAAGGATGGGTAAGGAAGAAGGATGGGTAGGAAGAAGGATGGAGGAAGAAGGATGGGTAAGGAAGAAGGATGGAAGGAAGAAGGATGGGGAAGGAAGAAGGATGGGGAAGGAAGAAGGATGGGTAAGGAAGAAGGATGGGTAAGGAAGAAGGATGGGGAAGGATAGAAACATGTGAAAATGGTAGGTGGGGGAATGGAGGGGAAGGGGTAATAAAGGTAAGTGGACGACACATTAAGAAGAGCTACGAAAAAACTCTTGTAGCAGGGAGTGGACCTAGTAGCGACCAGCGAAGAGGTGGTGCCAGGAGCTGTGACTCGACCCCTGCAACCACAAATAGGTGAGTTCTCACACACACACAAACACACATACCAGCAATGGAAAGGCAACTATGGGTCAACACACTAACGAACAAGACAATGGTGCGGGTACCATTATTGTGCTATGGCGCTGGTGTCATCAGTGCCAGCATGCAGGTGCTATCACTCCCAAATATACAGTGCCACGGATGAACATTCAGCGCACATGAACGTTCAACACACACACACACATCAAACCATAGAACCTAGAAGACACTCCCTCATCACTGCCTACGATTAAGATTGATACAAGTACACCTTAGATACGGACATAAGTAAGTAAGTTTATTCAGGTATACACAAATACAGTTACATAGATTATCATACATATCAGCATACGTGTAGAGAACCCAGGATAACCCAAAAAGTCAGACAGAGTGACTTATTTCCATTGGGGTCCTTTTAATACCTTAATATTATACACTGTAGGAGATATATGTTATTATACTATAAAGAATATATTCTAGGAATAAGGTAAAAAAGAGTTATTTACATTTACATGTATGTTAGCTAAAAAACTAAAAATCATTCTCCTCCCTTTCTGTCGCTACATTCATTAGGTACCTTTCTGTCGCTACATTCATTAGGTACCTTTCTGTCGCTACATTCATTAGGTACCTTTCTGTCGCTACATTCATTAGGTACCTTTCTGTCGCTACATTCATTAGGTACCTTTTGGTTCTCTTCTTGAACTGGTTCATGCTATGACTGGCTTTGACATGTGCAGGCAGTCTGTTCCATTCCTTCATTGGTGTACAATAAAAGGTGTTTGAAGCCTGGCCACTGACTGTGGGAACTACAAAGTTGTGCTCTCTCCCCCTAGTACTATGACTGCTTTGGTTCCCAGCCTTGACAAAATTGGCAGCAAGATATTCTGGACACTGTTTGTGAGTAATTTTATAAACTTAGAGGAAGGGCAGTATGTTATACCTAGCAGGTGTATGGCGAGGGACATAAAAGGATTAGGAAATTTATTGAGGAAGGGGAAGAGAGGGGTGTCCTTGCATTGGATTGGGAGGCAGCATATGATAGTGTAGATAAGGAAATGCTGTGGAGAATTATGAGATTTAACTTAAGTTGTTTTACTCTGTCTTCAATATTCAGCATATCCAATTGTTGTAATTCATCCTGGCCTACATGTTCTCTTGGACCCAGGTCCAGGATGAATCTTACCATTTTGTTCTGGGTGATTTGCAGTTTATCTTTCAGTTTTTTTGTCAAGGCAGAGTACCATGAAGAGCAAGCGTAGTCAATATGACATTGTATAAGGGCTAGACATAGTGTCCTGCGAGCCTCAGTAGGTAGACACTGTGCTTGTCTGTAGAGGAACTTCAGTCTGGCATTCGCTTTCTTTACTACACTGTTCCCTATCAGTTCTCCTGACATGCATGGGTCAAAGGGGATTCCCAGATATTTTACTGAGGAAACTGAAGTGATGGATTCCCCATTACACTGGACATTAAAATTCGCCGGTACTCTCCCAGGCCGGGTCTTTTCCAGATGGTGACCCGGCCTTGGCTCCCTGTCGTGAGAGTATCTGAGACTTATTTCTCCCATGGGAGGAGGTACAAGCACCTCCTCATCGTCTGGGACCAAGTGTCCCTAAACCTAGCCACGTTTCCCGCTCTCATTGGGCTCGTAGGGAGAAGCTAGGCCCCTTGTCTGCCATTTTCCCCGCCCCAGGGGAACCGTGGGAATGGCAGTCTTGGGAGCCTCAGATGGTAGCAAGCTCCGGCTCTGGCACCTACCCCGCCCTAGAAGGGCTGGGCATGTTGTATGTTCTGACACTAGGCAATGATTATTCAAATGAAACAGAAACATCAGTCGTTCAATAACACAATTTTTTGTACAGCAGTTTTAATTTCATAGCCTAATTATTGTCAACTCGTAATCGACATTCCCTTAAAAGAATATCAAAATTGTATATCTGAATACTGCGCATTGAATCTACGTATTTTGAAGGTGGTTAGATCTGGATCTGGATCTTGTGAGGGACCCCTCTGGGTAGACCAGTGGATACTGAACCAGTTCTATTGTTCTATTGTCCTGACGAATAAAACACCACTATCGTGTCTACCACATGCACAATATGCTGATGTAGCTAAGTTTGCAAAATTAACAATAGTAAGGTAAGAAAAAGGTTCAAATTCGTGGAATCCAAATAATTAAAAATAAAATTAGTAATAATAATATAGAGACTATTGTCATAACCTTGGAATTCCGTGAGTCAGGACAGATCAGCTAAGGTCACCAAAGGTCACCTGACCTTTACTGATATCCCACAGTGGTGAAAGTTCCTCTTTTACACAGGTCACCGCCCAGACACACACAACTCACACTAACTTTAGTTAGTTAATTTGTTAGGCCTCAAGTTTATTACACTGGGGTCATTAAGGTTACATGAAATCTGCACACTACCACACAAGAATATATTAATACGTAAAATTAGGATTAAAGTAAACTTGCAGTGTATATTCAGTGATATATGCACATCTCAGTGTATATACACTGTTGACTGAGATACACATCTCTGGGTATATACATCAAGATATACAATAATACCTTTATACAGTAAGGAATGCTAGGTTAGGTTAGGTAAGGTTCGTCAGGAAACAGGACAAGTGTTTCCTGACGCTGGTCTTCAGGTTAGGTTAGGTAAGGTTTGTCAGGAAACAGGACAAGTGTTTCCTGACGCTGGTCTTCAGGTTAGGTTAGGTAAGGTTTGTCAGGAAACAGGACAAGTGTTTCCTGACGCTGGTCTTCAGGTTAGGTTAGGTAAGGTTTGTCAGGAAACAGCACAAGTGTTTCCTGACGCTGGTCTTAGTCATATAATGACCCGCTGCTGGAGCTTTTGGTCATTTGACCGAGGCCTTCAACTGGCTTACCACTCCACAATTTTAAAAATTATGGTAATTGTTTGTTGTTGTAGGTTTGCCGGTACCACCGGCCCGGGTCTTCTCCAAATGGTGACCCGGCATTGGCCCCCTGGATAGAGGGTGTCAGTCATCTTCTTTCTTCTGTCTTCTGTCTTGGGGCCCCCCGGTTGGGGGGTAATTATGGTAATGGAGGAGGAGGTGTTGATTCACCGGGAATTCTCCCGGCCCGGGTCTTTACCAGATGGCGACCCGGCTCCGGCTCCCTGGCGTGGGAGTGTCAGAGACCTATGTCTCCCATGGGAGGGGGTACCCCTCATCGGCGGGACCAACTGGCCCCAGGCCTAGCCACATTCCCACCAGCACGAAGCATGGAGGTAGATAGATGCTAGGCCTCTCTGGTCTGCCACCTTCCCTAACGGGAAGGACAGGCTTACGAGCTGCAGATGGTAGCAAGCTCCAGCCTTGACACCTACCCTGCCCTAGAAGGGCTGGGCATGGTGATCGACCTATGGTAATGATAATAACCACTTTTTTACACTAAGGAATATATTTCTGCTGGTTAATATACGTGTGTGTGTGTGTGTGTGTGTAAATTGTTGTTTTACAGTGATATATACACGAAGAGGTGTTTATCTCTCTGTATATACACTAAAAGTATATTTAATCACTATTTTAGGTATTAGAGTATCCTTGACTGGTGGTGCACAGGTGACAAGAAGCCTCAGTAACCCTAATGTAGACAGACTTCAAACCTGACAAACCAACCAACAATTTTCCAGGAACTATTTGGTTGGATTATTTAGTTGTTTGTGACTTTATTTGTTGCGTTTTTGATGAATTAGTACAGCAAAAAAGGAGAAACAAATAGGGTTCATGAATCCAGTTTTATTCCCACACACAAGAAATATTGGTGGATGTCGTACCACCTCAGAAATGTCTTATGTCTCTCACTATGCTAATCTTTGGTTCATTTGATGAGATTCTTGACTGATTACCAACAACAAACTAAATAAATGTTTTAACCCGTCTCAGAATTCGTGGGTTACCAAATATCTTCCTTACGAAGCAAGTTAAGGAATTTGGAAGATTTTACATTAGTTAGTCCTCTCGCAGACCTGTCTTAGAAGTGTCTAAGACCTATCTAAGACCATACTAGGA
Source organism: Cherax destructor (assembly GCA_009830355.1). NCBI lineage: Eukaryota > Metazoa > Arthropoda > Malacostraca > Decapoda > Parastacidae > Cherax > Cherax destructor. The sequence continues at coordinate 66,635 of WNWK01008260.1, read as the reverse complement.
GACACTCAGCTACAAATATCTCATAAACTCCTTACAAGTTCGTCTAGAGAGAGAAGTGAAGTCTTTAGTGGACTTAGGTAAGATTCGTCAGGAAACAGGACAAGTGAGACTTAAAACTAAAGAAGGAGGCGTCTAAAACTAGAGTTGAGGCGTCTTACTAAATACCTCCAGTAAGACGCCTCAACTCACATCTATAGCTATAATATTGTCTTCACTAATATTATGACTAGAAATTATAGTGACTGTGAGATACACACAAGCTCGCTCGCTCTCTCTCTCTCTCTCTCTCTCTCTCTCTCTCTCTCTCTCTCTCTCTCTCTCTCTCTCTCTCTCTCTCTCTCTCTCTTTCTCTCTCTCTCTCTCTCTCTCAAACTTATAATGACTGTTGCTCGAATGAACGAATAATAATGATATACCTGAAGGTAGTCATATATGTCAATATATAAATATTTATCTGTATATGTGTGTCTATTAGCAACGGAACAACAGCTGCCATTGACTAGGAAGAGGGTAGGGCACACTGCCAATTGATAGTGACTTCTCAGGTGATGGTGACTCCAAGTCCATGTGATAGTGGCTCCAGGTTGATGGTTTCCTTCGATAATTATTCTGTGGTAATTCATGCAGCTTATTGGACTGTTGCCCTCCAGTCCCAACAGGGAGACGCACTGGCGCTCCGACTGTTCCTCTGGTAATCCTGGAGGATGTAATGTATGGTATTCAACACCGACAGGATGAGAAATTAGACACCATCTGATGCTGCGCGTGTCCAATTCTTCAATCCTGTAGGAACATTTAAGAGTTCCTGGACGTTTTTAGTTCCCGTGAGTGTGTCTTAAGTCCCCGCTGGCTTCTCTAGCCCTGTTATACTGTCTTTAAATGGTCGTATCAACAAAACAGAACGCACTAGCATGTTTCCTGACGGCTTCAACTTGCCCTGGGTGTCCTGAAATTCGCTATTAGTTATCAAGACGTTCTTAAGAAAGTATGCAGTCATCCTCAAGTGGTCAAAGATGTCCTAAGTTCACAGTCAGAAGGTCAACAGTTGATTGTCATCGTGGGGAAAGTTGAGTAGCTGTGGCGGGTGAGGTGTACAGGATGGTGGTGTTAGTAGTAGTATTTGTGGTGGGATGGGACTCGTGTTGTGGTGGGATGGGACTCGTGTTGTGGTGGGATGAAGCCTGGGTGGTTATGGTAGACACGTAGACTTATTTCCCGACAGTTTGCACGCCGGAAATGTACTCTCTCTCTCTCTCTCTCTCTCTCTCTCTCTCTCTCTCTCTCTCTCTCTCTCTCTCTCTCTCTCTCTCTCTCTCTCTCTCTCTCTCTCTCTCTCTCTCTCTCTCAAACTTATAATGACTGTTGCTCGAATGAACGAATAATAATGATATACCTGAAGGTAGTCATATATGTCAATATATAAATATTTATCTGTATATGTGTGTCTATTAGCAACGGAACAACAGCTGCCATTGACTAGGAAGAGGGTAGGGCACACTGCCAATTGATAGTGACTTCTCAGGTGATGGTGACTCCAAGTCCATGTGATAGTGGCTCCAGGTTGATGGTTTCCTTCGATAATTATTCTGTGGTAATTCATGCAGCTTATTGGACTGTTGCCCTCCAGTCCCAACAGGGAGACGCACTGGCGCTCCGACTGTTCCTCTGGTAATCCTGGAGGATGTAATGTATGGTATTCAACACCGACAGGATGAGAAATTAGACACCATCTGATGCTGCGCGTGTCCAATTCTTCAATCCTGTAGGAACATTTAAGAGTTCCTGGACGTTTTTAGTTCCCGTGAGTGTGTCTTAAGTCCCCGCTGGCTTCTCTAGCCCTGTTATACTGTCTTTAAATGGTCGTATCAACAAAACAGAACGCACTAGCATGTTTCCTGATGGCTTCAACTTGCCCTGGGTGTCCTGAAATTCGTTATTAGTTATCAAGACGTTCTTAAGAAAGTATGCAGTCATCCTCAAGTGGTCAAAGATGTCCTAAGTTCACAGTCAGAAGGTCAACAGTTGATTGTCATCGAGGGGAAAGTTGAGTAGCTGTGGGGGGTGAGGTGTACAGGATGGTGGTGTTAGTAGTAGTATTTGTGGTGGGATGGGACTCGTGTTGTGGTGGGATGGGACTCGTGTTGTGGTGGGATGTGACTCGTGTTGTGGTGGGATGAAGCCTGGGTGGTTATGGTAGACACGTAGACTTATTTCCCGACAGTTTGCACGCCGGAAATGTACTCGTTGAAACCATTTCCAAGGAACAGTTCTTCCAGACACTGACGGAACACCAAGTTATTGTAGCAGTTACCCCTGTGAAAGATGAGAATTAGTCATTACGTGGAAGTGAAACGTCTTGTATTAAGAGCCATAACAGTAAGTGTATTTAGGTAGGTATAGGTACACATAAATAGTTACACAAATTATCATACATAGTAACATATGTGTGTAAATTACCTTGGATAACCCAAAAATGTCAAAGTGACTATTTCCATTGGGGTGCTTGACCAGTATATACACTAAGACCCTTAATGCCAAGTGAATACTGAGTGCCACTAACATTGTTCAGTTCAGAGACTCACAGGTAAGGACCCACTAGGGGCAAGTTGGGAGAGACGAAGAATAGCTGGTGAGAGGAAGAACTGCAGTAGAAGAAAAAGAGTCAGGACTAAACCCAACCGTTAGTAACTAACATTGACAGTAAAGTACTCAATAAATTTCCAAACAGAAAATAACTGATATTAGAAAATTAAATTTAGTATGCAAATTATAATTTTACTACAATTTAGAATTGTAGTAAAAAAAAAAAAGACACAAGAAAACTGTATAGAGTAGTAATATACAACTAAAAACTAATACTACCTTGTTAGAATTACAGACAAAATGTAAGGTATGTATATGAATATAGATGCAACTATACTACCTATCTTTCACCTTATATGGTACTTATATATACACCCTCTGTGTCCTCGTAATGTTTGTAACGACAAAGCTCCTGGAGAGCGAAACGTTGCCATCATAAAAAGTCACATTAGTTGCATCTGTGTCCATTTACGAGTAGTACCTTGTTAGAGCAATACACGAAAGACGTCATACAAGTTTACCATAAGAATCCCTTTGGTTATAGTTGCATTCCTCCACGAGGTGTGGCACTTATAGGATGCTCCTGAGTGCCTGCTGAAGGGCCAGGGTCTAGCCCTTGATCATGGCCCTAATGTCCAGGTACATCTCCAGGTCGAGTCCCAGCTCCATCACACACACTGGAAACGCCTCACCACTGAAGCAGTTACCCCTGTTATGTTGCCAAGAAAACGAGCGAGGGGGAGGAGGGACTTATTAAAAGTGGGAATAAAAGGACCAACTGGTGATAAAATAAAATTAATATAAAACAATTGATAATAAGTGAAATCGAAAAAGTAAATTAAAATAAAATGCATAAATATGAGAAATCAGTAATGAAAGAACAAAAGGAGTAGGGAGCGGTCTTGATTCGACCGGGATTCTTCGAGACCACGGTCTCCATTCAGATGGCGACCCGGCTTCGTGAGCCACTGTCGCCCAGGTACAACCCGCCCCATGGAGGGCAGTCCCTCACGTTGAGAAACTAGCCTCCCCAGGCTGCACATCTTCCACCAGCACTGGGCTGGTAGAGGCAGATGGGACACGTCTGCCATCCTTGCCCTGACGAAGGCAGTCTGCAGCTGCAGATGGAGCAAGCTCAGCCTGCATACCCTGCCCTAAAGGGCAACGCAAGAAAAGGAGATGGAGGAGGTGTTGATTCACCGGGAATTCTCCCAGCTCTGGTCTTTACCAGATGGCGACCCGGTTCCGGCTCCCTGGCGTGGGAGTGTCAGAGGCCTATGTCTCCCATGGGAGGGGAGACCCCTCATCGGCGGGACCAACTGGCCCCAGGCCTAGCCACATTCCCCACCAGCACGAGGCATGGAGGTAGATAGATGCTAGGCCTCTCTGGTCTGCCATCTTTCCTAACGGGAAGGGCAGGCTTACGAGCTGCAGATGGTAGCAAGCTCCAGCCTTGGCACCTACCCTGCCCTAGAAGGGCTGGGCATGGTGATCGCCCGAAAGAACCAAAATTATATGCAACTTTTTCCTATATGAAAGAAAATTTAAAAATTATATTAAATGAAATTATGTAACTCAAATAATGTAACAGTAAAATAAAATAAATAATTAATTGACCTTTTATAGAGTAAACTCGTTTTTTATGACTAAAATATAAATTAAACTTAACTAAAATATAAAAAATAAACCCCAAAAAAATCGATTCTTGATAGTGGAGGCTCGAGTTGTGGCAAGAGATTCAGATAGGGAAAGGGAGGATCGAACTGGGGTACCTTGGTATGAGAAGACTTGGTACATGTAGAGGGGTACTCAGTAAAGTGGTTGATGCTGAAGTTAGTGTGGTTCCTGTCTTGGAAGGCAGCTTCCCTTCAGGGGATAGCAACGTATGGTTCGTGGTACCTGGAGGGGTTCCTGGGGATACTAATTATGGGATACCTAGTACTGCATCTAGCAGGGTACCTGAAGGTACAGCTAACGTAGTACCTGGAGTATTAGGCAGCTCACCTGCAGGAGACAGCAACGTAAGGTTTACGGTAGAGGTTGTAACAATCATCACACACTCGGTCAAGCTTCTTGAAGATTGCTCGGTCATAGACGCCTTTGCAAGCCTGGTCGAACACTTGTCTCTTCTCGAGGCTGTGATCTTGTGAGAGGAAACCCAGAGGTGCAGAAGATGACTCAGACGACAGCAGTCGTTCCAGCCTCAACGACCCTTCCACGGACCGTCCACGGACGCCAGTCGGACCCAGAGTGACCACTACGACGACCATCGCCACCACCACCAGTGACCACATCTGTTGGAGAGAGGGAGAGACTGAGGGAGACCATCCACATACGCTATTCCAAGGTACTGCCACAACTAATACTGCTTATAATAATACATAATAATAAAAACATATAATAATAATAATAATAATAATAATTATTATTATTATTATTATTATTATTATTATTATTATTATTGCATTAGTCATGAAAAAATCACCTGACGATATGTTAGAGGTTGGGTACATACACATCTTTAAGAATAGTTATGATAAGACTCACAAAGAAAGGAGTGACCCGAGTAGCCGCCAACTAGGAGGTGGGGCCAGGAGCTGAAACTCGACCCCCTGGAGCCACTCATTAGGCGAGGCGAGTGTAAATTAATAAATACAAAGGAAGCCGATGGTTCTAGGGTGGATGTACCTTCAAGGAGGAAGTGGATTACAATAATCTTGGGCTGTCGATTAGCAGTTTGAGAATAATAATACGAAAAGAACTTTAACTGAACGTTATTGACTTGAGAATGAGGGAGATTGACACCAGTCAGTCCATCTATCATCATTCTATCATGCAGGAGGAACCACATGTCTATGGTGAATCCATCACATTCAGCAGATTCTTGGATATCACTAGTTCGGTTGGTAGCGCACTCAGCTCACACATTGAGATCCGTGGTTCGATCCCCGGTACGGGTGGCAACATTGGGCGTGTTTCCTTAAGACACCTGCTGTCACTGTTCACCTAGCAGTAAGTAGGTACCTGGGTGTTAGTCACCTTACACCTGCTATCACTGTTCACCAACCAGTAAGTAGGTACAGGGTGTTAGTGAACTGGTGTGGGTGGCATCCTGGGGGCAAAATTAACCTAAGTTGCGGGAAATGCTCTGCATAACCAGGGATTTTCTATATACTAGTATGTCAGTGATGTCAGCTATGGTCTGTTTAAGTTATATCATGTACTTGTAGATATAAAGATTATTATTATTATTATTATTATTATTATTAATTATATGACCTACCAGCTCCGACTGAATAGGTATCACTGGAAGGTTGTGTAGGTTAGGTAAGGTTTGTCAGGAAACAGGACAAGTGTTTCCTGACGCGGATCTTAGTCAGGTGATGACCCGCCGTTGGAGTTTTTGGTCATCTGACCGAGGCCTTCCGCTGGCTTACCGGTCCACCCCTTTAAAAATTATGGTCAGTTATATATACCGGTGGAGGAGGAGGTGTCGATTCGCCGGGAATTCTCCCGGCCCGGGTCTATTCCAGATGGCGACCCGGCTCCGGCTCCCTGTCCCTGTTATGGGAGGAGGTACAAGTACCCCCTCATCGTTGGGACCAACTGTCCCCAGGCCTAGCCACATTCCCCGCCCTCACGGGGCTCGTAGGGAGAAGCTAGGCCTCTCTGGTCTGTCATCTTCCCGCCCAAGGGAGGCTGATGGGAAGGGTAGTCTTGTGAGCTGCAGATGGAAGCAAGCTCCAGCTTTGGCACTTACCCTGCCCTAAAAGGGCTGGGCATGGTAATCCTCCGTTATATATACCAGGTGTTGAGTCACCAGGAATTCTCCCGGCCCGGGTCTTTACCAGATGGTGACCCGGCTCCGGCTCCCTGGCGTGGGAGTAGCAGAGACATATGTCTCCCATGGGAGGGGATACCCCTCAGCGGTGGGACCAACTGGTCCCAGGCCTAGCCACATTCCCCACCAGCACGAGGCAGGTGGCAGATAGATGCTAGGCCTCTCTGGTCTGCCATCTTCCCCACCCCAAGGAGGCTGACGGGAAGGGCAGGCTTGCGAGCCGCAGATGGTAGCAAGCTCCAGCCTTGGCACCTACCCTGCCCTAGAAGGGCTGGGCATGGTGATCCACCTTATATATACCAGGTGTTGATTCACCGGGAAATCTCCCGGTCCGGGTCTTTACCAGATGGCGACCCGGCTCCGGCTCCCTGGCGTGGGAGTAGCAGAGACCTAAGTCTCCCATGGGAGGGGGTACCCCTCAGCGGTGGGACCAACTGGTCCCAGGCCTAGCCATATTCGCCCACAAGCACGAGGCAGGTAGGTAGATAGATGCTAGGCCCCTCTGGTCTGCCACCTTCCCCGCCCCAAGGAGGCTGACGGGAAGGGCGGGCTTGCGAGCCGCAGATGTTACCCTGCCCTAGAAGGGCTGGGCATGGTGATCGACCTTATATATACCTTCTTCTTGTTGTTGATTCGCCGGGACTCTCCCGGCCCGGGCCTTGTCCAAGAGGTGGCCCGGCCTTGGCTCCCTTTCTCGGGAGTATCTCAGACTAACGTCTGCCATGGGAGGAGGTACTTGGGACCTCCTCATCTGTGGGACCAACGGTCCCCAGGCCTAGCCACATTCCCCGCCCTCACGGGGCTCGTAGGGAGAAGCGAGGCCCATCTTTGGTCTGCCATCTTCCCCGCCCCAGGGGAGCTAACGGGAATAGCAGTCTTGTGAGCCGCAGGTGAAAGCAAGCTCTGGCTCAGGCACCTACCCTGCCCTAGAAGGGCTAGGCATGGTGTCGATTTATATATACCATTGATGTATGGTGGAAGTATTGCACAGACTGCTGACCTACCAGCGTACGTCCAACCATAAAGTTGGTTTAGCGTAGTTACTCCCTCTTTGTCATACTTAACTCAAAAAAATGATTCTACTGTCACTATCTACCTCACTGTCTCTCCCCCCTCCCTCCCTCCCTCCCTTCCCCTCACATCCTACATATAACAGATTCTGAGAGAACTTATTTACTCAGAGACTATTTTTACATTCTTGCTGTGGAGACACACAGGTTGCAAAACAAGCTGTGATCTGGACAGCGTCTCAATCTGTGTAGAGCTTAACCGAGTCAAGTGGAGCACTAGAGCTAATAAAGCTCTACATCGAGCGAAAGGTGAGTTGATAAAGCTCTACTCAACGAAACATGACTTGGTAATATACTCTACACAGAACGAAACGATAAATTACACGGCGAAATTTGACTTAGAGAGAGTGTGTATTCACCTATTTGTGGTTGCAGGGGTCGATTCATAGCTCCTGGCCCCCGCCTCTTCACTGGTCGCTACTAGGTCCTCTCTCTCCCTGCTCCATGAGCTTTATCAAACCTCGTCTTAAAACTCTAAAGAGTGAAACATGATAAAGCTCTGTACAGTGAAACATGACTTGAAAAAATCACTACACAGTGACTGACATGTCTGCTGCTGTTGACATGACGCAGACATGTCAGGAACGCTGTCAGCCTGTGTCATAAGTAGGTAAAAGACGGCCTATGCTGTTAAACGCAGTATTATAAGCCGCTGTTCTGTCAGTCAGGAGAGAAGCCTAGGCGTTTCTTGATAAGTGTCTTAATCACACCATGACCCACCAACCTGTGGTTTCTGGTCACAAGACAGAGTTTCCGCTGGTTTACCGGCCCATCCCATCAAAATATATAAAATACTCATCTTTAAATGAGTTCAAGAGAAGTACAAACAAGGTTATGCGTCCGGCAGGAAGACCTTTAGTCTGAGAAAGGTCGAGAGTAAGTGTAAATACTGTTTTTGTCTAGGATTTCGAAATGGGATGCTCCTAGGAGTGAGTCAGTCACAACGTGAGTCAATACATTACTCATGGTCATGTGCTGGGGGGGAGAGGGTGTTCCTGAGGTCAACGCCCCCGCGACCTAGTCCATGAGCAGGTAATTCAATTTATTTTATGCAAAAAATAATTCGGAACCCCTACAGTGTGGTCCTACACCGTACTACGTGAGAGTTACATTGTGGGAACACCTTGTAGGCTCCTGCTGCCCTCCTGCTGCCCTCCTGCTGCCCTCCTGCTGCCTCTTCTATATGATAGTTAAATCGAAGGGAACAACTCACTCCCAATTGGCTGACTTTTTTGGGTTATCCTGGAGGGTAATTTATACTATGATAACTGTACTTGTGTGTATATGTACCTATATAAACTTGCTTATTTAAACGGTGTGGTAATAAGCACTGTGTGCTTATTACCACACCGTCGGAAACACCAGCACTAAACCCGTAGGAATCATACGGTGTATGGAAAAGGGGGGATAATAATGTTTCATCCGAAGAAGGGGAGCTCAAATTCCTTAGACCCAGAGCCCTTCACCAGCATCAAAGTAATAATAATAATAATAATCTTTATTTCTACCAGTACATGATACAACTTATACAGACCATAGCTGACACCAATGGCATACTATATAGAAAGTCCCTGGTTATGTAGAGCATTTCCCGCAACTTAAGTTAAGTTTGTTCCCCAGGATGCCACCCACACCAGTCCACTAACACCCAGGTACCTACTTACCGCTAGGTGAATTGGGTCAGCAGGTGTAAGGTGACTAACACCCAGGTACTTACTGCTAGGTGATCAGGGACAGCAGATGTAAGGTGTCTAACACCAAGGTACCTACTTACTGCTAGGTGAACAGGGCATCAGGTATAAGGAAACATGCCCAACGTTTCACCCGTTCCGGGGATCGATCCCGGACCCTCAGTGAGTGATCTAAAGACGTTATAAATCAAGCCACGAGCACCCACTTAAGGGGAAAATATCGAACACCCCTTAATAGTAAGATCCCCATTCCCCAGCGCCTGGGAAATGGGAGGACCTTCACTAACATCAAAGCAACTTTTTCGCAGCGGACTTACCGTCCTGCAGGAGGTCATGATGAGAGTGCCGGTGAGACTGTGTCGAGGAAATTACTGGACACTAGATTCTGTAGAAGTCCTGGAACTCCTGCAGGAGGATGTGTATATGTGTGTGTGTGACTGGGAGAGTGAAGAGGGAGTGTGCTTCATTCCTGGCCTCTCCACTCATTTTATACTGTCCTGGCCGCCTCTCAGAACAATTATCCCAGGGATACTGAGGGGGAGTTTGGCGCCAGTCGTAAGAGAGCCAGTGGCGCCATGGTGGGGGGCTGTTGCTGATACTCCTTCTACATGAATGGCATGCCATACAAGATGAAATCAGACACATGAGAAACATCTGGGTATCTTTGTTGTAGACGTTTCGGGTTAGGTAGGCTTGGTCAGGACACAGGACAAGTGTTTCCTGACGCTGGTCTCAGGTTGGTTAGAGTTTGTCGAAACAGACAAGTGTTTCGACGCTGGTCTCAGGTTAGGTTAGGTAGGTTTGTCAGGACACAGGACAAGTGTTTCCTGACGCTGGTCTTCAGGTTAGGTTAGGTAATGTTTGTCAGGAAACAGGACAAGTGTTTCCTGACGCTGGTCTTCAGGTTAGGTTAGGTAAGGTTTGTCAGGACACAGGACAAGTGTTTCCTGACGCTGGACTTCAGGTTAGGTTAGGTAAGGTTTGTCAGGAAACAGGACAAGTGTTTCCTGACGCTGGTCTTCAGGTTAGGTTAGGTAAGGTTTGTCAGGACACAGGACAAGTGTTTCCTGACGCTGGTCTTCAGGTTAGGTTAGGTAAGGTTTGTTAGGAAACAGCACAAGTGTTTCCTGACGCTGGTCTTCAGGTTAGGTAAGGTAAGGTTTGTCAGGACACAGCACTAGTGTTTCCTGACGCTGGTCTTCAGGTTAGGTAAGGTAAGGTTTGTCAGGACACAGCACTAGTGTTTCCTGACGCTGGTCTTCAGGTTAGGTTAGGTAAGGTTTGTCAGGACACAGCACAAGTGTTTCCTGACGCTGGACTTCAGGTTAGGTTAGGTAAGGTTTGTCAGGACACAGCACAAGTGTTTCCTGACGCTGGTCTTCAGGTTAGGTTAGGTAAGGTTTGTCAGGAAACAGGACAATGTTTCCTGACGCTGGTCTTCAGGTTAGGTTAGGTAAGGTTTGTCAGGAAACAGCACAAGTGTTTCCTGACACTGGTCTTAGACATGTGCTGACCCACAGCTGGAGCTTTTGGTCATATGACCGAGGCCTCCCACTGGCTTACCACTCCACCCCTTTAAAAATTATGGTTATCATTATAATTCTTAGGTCCTTCTTTCTTATGTTTTTTCTTATACCCATAATTTTTAAAGAGGTGGACCGGTAAGCCAGCGGAAGGCCTCTGTCAGATGACCAAAAGCTCCAGCTGTGAGTCATCATATGACTAAGACCAGCGTCAGGAAACACATGTCCTGTTTCCTGACAAACATTACCTAACCTTAGCGGGTAGATTAGTAAGTATATTTAAGTACAGGTACACATAAGGACAATTATTATACATAGTAACATATGTGTAAATTACTTACGATAACCCAAATAAAAATCACACAAAGTGACCAAACCTAAATTAACTGTAACCCAACTTAACCTCAACTAGCCTAACCCAACTTAACCTCAACTAGCCTAACCCAACTTAACCTCAACTAGCCTAACCCAACTTAACCTAACCTCAACTAGCCTAACCCAACTTAACCTAACCTCAACTAGCCTAACCCAACTTAACCTCAACTAGCTACACAACCACCTCAACTGCTAACACTAACAACCTCAACTAGCCTAACCCAACTTAACCTAACCTCAACTAGCCTAACCCAACTTAACTTAACCTCAACTAGCCTAACCCAACTTAACCTCAACTAACCCAACCTAACTTAACCTCAACTAGCCTAACCTAACTTAACCTCAACTACCCTAACCCAACTTAACCTCAACTAGCAGCTAACCCAACTTAACCTCAACTAACCCAGCCTAACCTAACACTCAACTAGCCTAACCCAACTTAACCTAACCTCAACTAGCCTAACCCAAACCTTAACCTCAACTAGCCTAACCCAACTCTAACCTCAAGCTAACCCAACCAACTTAACCTCAACTAGCTAACCCAACTAGCCTAACCTAACCAACCTCAACGCCAACCTAACCCACTAACCTCAACTAGCCTACACCCAACCTAACTAGCCTCAACAGCCTTAACCTACAAGCCTCAACCCTAACTAGCCTCAACTAGCTACCCAACCTAACTTAACCTCAACTAGCCTAACCCAACCTAACTTAACCTCAACTAGCCTAACCCAACTTAACCTCAACTAGCCTAACCCAACCCAACTTAACCTCAACTAGCCTAACCTCAACTAACCTAAGCCTAACCCAACCTAACAACCTCAACTAGCCCTAACCTAACTTAACCTCAACTAGCCTAACCCAACCAACTTAACCTCAACTAGCCTAATCAACCTAACTAACCTCAACTAGCCTAACCTAACTTAACCTCAACTAGCCTAACCCAACCTAACTTAACCTCAACTAGCCTAAATCAACCTAACTTAACCTCAACTAGCCTAACCCAACCTAACTTAACCTCAACTAGCCTAACCCAACCTAACTTAACCTCAACTAGCCTAACCCAACTTAACCTCAACTAGCCTAACCCAACTTAACCTCAACTAGCCTAACCCAACTTAACCTCAACTAACCCAACCTAACTTAACCTCAACTAGCCTAACCCAACTTAACGTAACGTAAATCAGCTTAACTCCGAATACCGAAAATGGTATTTCAATAAAGAATTAGATGCGTTACCAAACAATCAAAAAATAGGCTTTGACTTCCACATCAACAAAACTTGCCAATTAAAATGAGGAGAGACTCGTCAGTCTCATCAACACATTTCTGGGTCGTGACTGACGGTATCAATGAACACAAACGCCAGATATTCATCAATTTCTCCTTCCTGTCACCACTAGGCGCCCTGTCAGCCGTGTAATACCATACTGGATGACTGGTCGCTTGTGTAACTAATTCGACCTTTATTTTTTGTGGCGTGACGATTTGACAAAGGTGTTTCGTAGGTCGATTGGTAGTGTATTCGGCTCACACACTGAGGTCCGTGGTTCGATCCCCGGTACGCGTGGAAACATTAGGATGTGTTTCCCTAAGATAGCTGCTGTCACTATTAGCCTAGCAGTAAAATAGATACCTGGGTGTTAGTCACCTTACATCTGCTGTCACTGTCCACATAGCAGTAAGTAGGTACCTGGGTGTAAGTCAACTGGTGTGGGTCGGATCCTGGGGGGGTCAAAATTTACCTAATATGTCCGAAATGCTCATCATAACCAGGGACTTTCTATATACGTAGTATGTCATTGGTGTCAGCTATGGTCTGTATAAGTTGAATCATGTACTTGTAGAATTATTATTATTATTATTATTATTATTATTATTATTATTATTATTATTATTATTATTATTATTATTATTATCTGTCCGTTTACCTAACATCCTATCAGTAATTCTACCATCATTATTAACATATAATATCAGTTGCTATTTATTTTAGACAACTTTAAGTCTGACTCAACAGTGGATTGATAAAATAGGCTCCTGGTAAGCGAACAATTGAGTCATCCATCTGATTATTGCTAAATTCTATGTTATTACCAGTGACTGATAACATGCTCTATGGAGAGAGCCCTAATGTGCAGGAAATTTATAAATAATTTGAGATTATTTTCCATTGTCCATTTCCACGATAATTCGTTTGCTTTCTATCTTTGTCAATTACTGTTCCACGTTTGTCACAGGTTATGTATATATAATTCAGAGTGAATTTCGCAATAGATATTGGAGTGCCTAGCCTACTCAAGGACCCCAATGGTAATAAGTCACTTTAGGTGACTTTTTTGGGTTACCCTGGGTAGTCTACTCATATACTATGTATTAAGGTCACAGTAAACAGGTGATTTCACAATATGCAGAACAACCACTGTGAAAAAATAGTGAAATTCCAAGCGCTTTCGTGATTTATCACATTATCAAGGAACCTTGATAATGTGATAAATCACGAAAGTTGTTATGTATATGATACTATGTATGATTGTACTTATGTGTACCAGTACCTAAATAACCTTAATTAATTTCCCAGTTACATCATTGTTTTAAATTTTAAGGTGTTGATAATATATTACAAAGACCCCAATGGAAATAAGTCACCATGACTTTTTTGGGTTATCCTGGAGGGTGATCTACACATATGCTGCTATGTATGATAATTTATGTAACTGTATTCATGTATACCTGTATCTGAATCAATTTACTTACCTCTTAGATGTGTCTCGGTGTATATCCACTTTAAGTTCACTTTTGATCACTATTTTAGGGTTTAAAGTAATAATTTTGACTGGTGATGTACAGGCGCCATGATGCCTTCCATTATCAAACTTTTTACTTGTCTCACTCAATGTCTAATTTTCTTAATATTTGAATTTTGTAATTTGAATAACTGAAGGTTTGACCAATACTCCAGAAAGTAACATTAATAAGCAGTTGTAAAAATAGTGACACTCTCAAGGGGTAACTTCTGAAATAATGAAATTATTCAGGTACATATACACATGAATACAGTTACATAAATTATCATACATAGCAGCGTATGTGTAGATTACCTATGATAACCTTCTGATAGATATTATATTTAAAAGTTAAATATAGGTATGTTAACTATGCTAAAATTAGTTATAATGAAAGGAGGTATACCAGGGGTAAGGTAAAATCAGATACACTTACTGTACATTGACATTAAATATAGTATAAGATCATTGTATGTGTATGTTACATATACAAGAAATCACTCCCATCCCTTTCTGTAGCCATATTCACATTTTGTCTCTCTTCTTGAACTGACTCATACTGTCATGTCGGAAAGGGTTCTGAAGTGCAGCAATAGTGAATACCTCACTAAGACGGTTATACTGGTATATTGAGAACAGAAGTACGTAGTAGGAAGCCCAACCTGCAGTCTGATGTCCTGTCTGTGCCCTCACAGCATGACGTTTGAAATATAATTCTATAAGGTCGTATTTCTGATGTTTCTTGAAGGCTATAAGCTTAGCTTAGCAATACGTTGCGCAAAGATTGCCTGACTCCTTTCGTAGATGCAAAGTTGAGAAACGACGGGTGACAACGTGTAGTTTTGGCTATGACGAAAGTGTACCTAGTTTTGAAATGTCCAGAGTTCTCGAATAACTCTTACTGAAGTCTCCAACCCAGTGTAAGAAACCATTTAATGAATCTACATTGTAGTGATACACTTTTCTCAACAGGGTGTGAGATTTGGTTTCGGTAAGCTAGAGGATTCAAACCCACATAACAGGTCATGATCTACCAAAGACACGTCTGTTGATTCAAATTCTATTCGGATTCCTTCAGTCTGGAGAAGAGTTCATGAACTCTTCTCCAGACTGAGGGACTGATCACCTCAAATACTTTTTCTCCAAGGTTGATGGACTGATTACATCATCTTTATTTCATTATTACTGCTGCCTTTGTATCTGACTGAAGAAGTCCACTGTGTGGGTGAAACTTTCCATCAACAAACACACCCAACTATTGCACATGTGTCTTATTCTTCCACTTGTCCTGATTCCTGACGAACCTAACCTAACCTGAAGAACCTAACCTAACCTGACGAACCTAACCTAACCTGAAGAACCTAACCTAACCTGAAGAACCTAACCTAACCTGACGAACCTAACCTGAAGAACCTAACCTAACCTAACCTGAAGAACCTAACCTAACCTAACCTGAAGAACCTAACCTAACCTAACCTGAAGAACCTAACCTAACCTGAAGAACCTAACCTACCTGGAGAGAACCTGGAGAGAATTCCAGGGGTCAACGCCCCCGCGGCCCGGTCCTAACCTAACCTGAAGAACCTAACCTAACCTAACCTGAAGAACCTAACCTAAACTGAAGAACCTAACCTAACCTAACCTGAAGAACTTAACCTAACCTAACCTGAAGAACCTAACCTAACCTGAAGAACCTAACCTAACCTGAAGAACCTAACCTAACCTGAAGAACCTAACCTAACCTGAAGAACCTAACCTAACCTAACCTGAAGAACCTAACCTAACCTGACGAACCTAACCTTACCTAACCTGATGAACCTAACCTAACCTAACCTGACGAACCTAACCTAACCTGACCTGACGAACCTAACTTTACCTAACCTGACAAACCTAACCTAACCTGACCAACCTACCCTAACCTGCGTGCGGCCAGCAGTAACAGCCTGGTTGATCAGGCTCTGATCCAACATGAGGCCTGGTCACAGACCGGGCCGCAGGGGCGTTGACCCCTGGAACTCTCTCCAGGTATACTCCAGGTAACCTCCATTAAGACCCGTGTGAGAACTCAGACCTGATGAATATTAAACTATCTACCGAAATGCATATGCTAGTGTCTTTATTTATTTTATTTCACGTCAACTACATTATTTTTGTACGTAAAGAGACATAAAAAAAATCCGAATGTGAACTGAATTAGTTGGCCAAAATAATATTGACAGTGTTACGTAGTTATATAATGCGGGAAAACTATGAACAAGAGATAAATGACACAAATAATGTGTTTAATACAATGAGAGGCATTGAGTGAGTGTTAAATAGTCTGTCATTATTATAATCACCGTACCCATGGTGTGGGCGGTAGTCAAAATATTACAGGCGGGTAATGGGTCCAGGGACTGTACCTCAAAGTTTTGATAGCTGAACAAGGCGTTACAGTGATAATAAGTACGTGACAAGTGCGTGACCAGCACACGCAGAGTGCGTGTGAGATGAGTGCGTGTGAGATGAGTGAGTGATGACACCACCAGCCTTCACACGCTGACTTAACCCACCTCAAAAAACACTAAACCAGGAAGATGCCAAAAAAATGAGTATTGTGCTGCTACACTGTATTATTATGGCTGCGTGTCACCTGTACAACACCAGACAAGAATCTAAAGGAAACTCAAAGTTTAAATATATATTGAGATATACTGTAAGAGCAGGCAGAGTGGCCCTAGTGAAGAGGCGGGGCCAGGAGCTACGAATCGACCCCTGCAACCACAAATAGGTGGGTATACACTTCTGCCATTAGTCATAACCGAAATTATCTGCATATGTACAGCATATGTACAGCTGAATGTTACCCATCTCTGTACAAACATAGTAGTACTAGTAGTAATAGTAGTACTAGTAGTAATAGTAGTACTAGTAGTAATAGTAGTACTAGTAGTAATAGTAGTACTAGTAGTAATAGTAGTACTAGTAGTAATAGTAGTACTAGTAGTAATAGTAGTACTAGTAGTAATAGTAGTACTAGTAGCAATAGTAGTTGTATACACTTGAAGGCAGATATATTCGGTTGAATACATACACAGTAAGAGAAGCAACACACTGCTGATATACACGTATATATTTACTAGAATATAAGGTTAAAATATCTTGAGCTATATATATCCCTTCACTGACTAAGACAGCCAAGCGTAGTACAGGAAAAAGTTCTATAATTTTTGAAGGGGTGGAGTGGTAAGCCAGTGGAAGGCCTCGGTCAGATGACCAAAAGCTCCAGCTTTAGGAAACACTTGTCCTGTTTCCTGACAAACCTTACCTAACCTAACTTATCCTCACCTAACCTAACCTAACCTTACCAGCTCAGCGTAATACAGTTAGTATTTTGTATTATCGACGTATGCTGACATGTATGTCAGTAGAGACATGGGTATCTTTTGCTCTTATGTCTCGATCGGAACTCAAAATCAGTTTTGGGTTTGAGTCAGGGTTCTTTTGTATTCCCTGACCTTTAGTTCTCAGGAGGTGGGGGCAGATGCTTCCTAGGATGGGGGGTACTGAAACACCGTCTCAGGAGGTGGGGGCAGATGCTTCCTAGGATGGGGGGTACTGAAACACCGTCTCAGGAGGTGGGGGCAGATGCTTCCTAGGATGGGGGGTACTGAAACACCGTCTCAGGAGGTGGGGGCAGAGGTTTCCTAGGATGGGGGGTACTGAAACACCGTCTGCGGGTGTGTGTGTTTTTGTGTCCCTGTTTAACTTAATACATACTATTTGGAGAGGTATTGTAACGTGTCATATATATGGGACATGGTTAATTGTAATATGATGGAATGCGTGGGTGGCTATTAGGAATCATGTTTAAAGGGTTTTGCCCTTTGTGTCACCGTGGTTTCTGGGGTTGTGGAAATGAGTCTCATAGCCGTATTTAGCATATATACTTATAATTCTGTCTGGTCACGAGTTTCAGTAAGTTGACAATAAAATTTCTATTCTATGTAGGTCTTTGTTGGACCATTCTTATTGTATAAACATGTATCAGTCTACTGTACCCCAGCCAGGGGGTTTTTGTTTTTTAGTTGTACGTTTGTAATCTGTATAATGTTCATAGGCATTTGTATGTCATTTCAATGAAATATTAAAATAATAACTAAGGGGGTGGGGGGGTTGGGATAGTTTTGATTTGACTTAGTTTCTATAGTCTGTAATGGTGTAGGAAATGTCAATGGTCACTTGTATTTTGTCTGTTAAATAGTGACTTATGCATACTATTTTGTATAAGGTATCTTGTTATAAAGTACATGGTATATATTGTACGAAGAATGAGGTGCTATATGTTGTTTAGTAGGGATGGCATAAGCTATTATTTGCTATGTTTCTGGTTCCATGTTTGTACTCCTGTATGGTTCTTAAATAAAATATAAAAAAAAATTATCGACGTAATGTATTCATTTCGTAACACGAACGATTGTAGTGAATTACAGCAACAATTGACATGTTTTTCAAAATAGACTTCCTGAGTATGCCAACTAGGCAGGTTCTTGTTAAAGCTATAACATTTATAGTTATCTCTCTATATTTTTTACCTTTTATCTGTCTATACATCTATCTATTTATCTGTCTATCTATCTGTTTACCTTTTATCAAACTATCCGTCTACCCATTTATGTATTTATCAATTTATGTTTTTACTTATGTATGTATGTATCTATGTATGTGTGAATGTATATATCCATCTATCAATTTATCAACAGGATTTGTTTATAGATTGGTAAATATATTCAGGTGGTACGGCATGCCTCTGTATCTACTCATGACTTATTTAGCTGTTTACCATAACCACCATAACATTGAAAAAAATTACGTATCTTAGGCCTCCCCAGCCTAGTTATGGTCAGCCTAAATTCATTTCGTAATACTGAGCGTCAGTGAAATTCAATAAGTTCGTATTAATGTCCAGCCTGATTTTAGTGTAGTTATAGCCAAAAAAATATTAAACTACATTGGACCCTCGGTTTTCGTACAGTTCACAACTCAAACAATTATGTAAGTGTATTTTTGTAAGTGCTTTTGTAAGTGTATTTTTGGGGGTCTGAAACGGAGTAATCTAATTTACATTATTCCTTATGGGAACAAATTCGTTCGGTATCGGCACTTGAACAGCATTCTGGAACGAATTAAGTTCGTAACCCGAGGGATATACATGTATATCCCTCTAATAACCCTGGTGTAGTCGGTAGGCTTTAAACCCCATTAACCAAATAATATATATGTATCTCACTGCGTCCTATCCTCATTTTAATACGTCCATTTTATAAAGTTATATTAAACACCAAATTCTTAATTAATCCCTAACATAAGGTTTAAATTTAACTCTAAATGTGTATTTGTACATCAGGGGGATTACCAACAAGCCCCTGGCTGTCTTCAAGCAGGCACTGGACAGGCACCTCAAGTCGGTACCTGATCAGCCGGGCTGTGGTTCGTACGTTGGACTGCGTGCGGCCAGCAGTAACAGCCTGGTTGATCAGGCTCTGGTCCAACAGGAGGCCTGGTCACGGACCGGGCCGCGGGGGCGTTGACCCCTGGAATTCTCTCCAGGTAGACTCCAGGTACACCCCTGTAGGTGTGCAGAAGAAGCCACATGGGGATGGAAATCTTTAGCTCAAGATCTTTCACACTCTCGTGCCTCGACAGGAGCTATGTTGCAAGACAGCAACAGGTAGGAGGTACCAGTGGCAACACATGACACTAGTTTCTAGGTGGATATAAACTGCTGTTTTACATACATGTACATTAAGAGGCCCATGTTACCAAGAACGTACACCAAGAAAGCCACGAGAATGAAGACTGCAGTAGGCTTACTGGCCCATGCTAGGCAGGTCTATGGTAAATAATATATAAAATACAGACAAGCTGATGAGTAAGACACAATAAACCCTAATGGTTATAATCATAACTATAATTTTTAAAGGGGTGGAGTGGTAAGCCAGTGGAAGGCCTCGGTCAGATGACCAAAAGCTCCAGCTGTGGGTCATCATATGACTAAGACCAGCGTCAGGAAACACTTGTACTGTGTCCTGACAAACCTTACCTAACCTAACCTGAAGACCAGCGTCAGGAAACACTTGTACTGTTTCCTGACAAACCTTACCTAACCTAACCTGAAGACCAGCGTCAGGAAACACTTGTGCTGTGTCCTGACAAACCTTACCTAACCTAACCTGAAGACCAGCGTCAGGAAACACTTGTGCTGTTTCCTGACAAACCTTACCTAACCTAACCTGAAGACCAGCGTCAGGAAACACTTGTGCTGTTTCCTGACAAACCTTACCTAACCTAACCTAAAGGAAATCAACCTGATTACACTGGAGGACAAGAACTAGGGGGATATGATAAAACTGTACAAAATACTGAGAGGACCTGACAAGGTGATATAAGTCTTAAAAGTGTGAAAAAACAAAGACATTGCTGTGAGGAGCGTGCAAGAATCGCTGTATATAAGCTAACCATTTCCCAACACGGTTGATAAAATGGTGAATATTGCTTGTATACACAAGGTATGTGAAATCAAATAACATATTGGAAAGGCACTTTTCCAATGCCACACTAGCTGTCAACGACTCAGTGTTCAGCGAGCCGCTGCCCAGACTAAGGGTCGACAATCCAAATGAATTCTTTATGAACGAAACCCAAAATTTGGTCATCTCAAAAATCTCGGATATTATTCTAACTCCACAAGACTTTGAAAAGGCAATAAATGACATGGTCATGCACTCTGCCCTAGGCTCAGACTCGTGGAACTTTTATGGAGAGGGAGCATGGACACAGGGGTCATCCCATACACTAAAAACAACAGACATAGCCCCACTCCACAAAGGGGGCAGTAAAGCAATTGCAAAGAACTACAGGCCGATAGCACTAACATCCCATATCATAAAAATCTTTGAGAGGGTTCTAAGAAGCAAGATTTCCAACCACCTATATACCCATCAATTACACAACCAAGGGCAACACGGGTTTAGAGCAGGTCGCTCCTGCCTGTCCCAGCTCCTGGACCACTATGACAGGGTCCTGGATGCTGTTGAGGATAAACAAAATACAGATGTAGTATACACAGACTTTGCAAAAGCTTACAACAAGTGTGACCATGGTGTAATAGCACACAAAATGCGTGATAAAGGAATAACAGGAAAAGTTGGTAGATGGATCTATAACTTCCTGACAAACAGAACACAAAGAGTAATAGTCAACAGAGTAAAGTCTGAGGCAGCTACTGTGAAAAGCTCTGTTCCACAAGGCACAGTACTCGCTCCCATTCTATTCCTCGTCCTCATTTCTGACATAGACAGAGATGTAAGCCATAGCTCCGTGTCTTCCTTTGCGGATGACACCAGGATTGCCATGACAGTGACCTCCATTGAAGACACCGCAAGACTCCAAGCGGACATCAACCAAATCTTCAAATGGGCCACTCAAAACAATATGAAGTTCAACGAGGAGAAATTTCAACTACTCAGATATGGAAAACTTGAGGAAATTAAAATTGCATCAGGGTATACGACAAATTCTAACCATACAATAGAGCGAAAAAGAAATGTGAAGGACTTGGGAGTGATAATGTCAGAGGATCTCGCCTTTAAAGACCACAACAATGTATCTACCTCATCGGCTAGGAAAATGATAGGATGGATAATGAGAACCTTCAAAACTAGGGACGCCAAGCCCATGATGACACTCTTCAAATCGCTTGTTCTCTCTAGGCTGGAATACTGCTGTACACTAACAGCGCCCTTCAAGGCTGGCGACATTGCAGACCTGGAGAGTGTACAAAGAACTTTCATGGCACACATAAGTACGATAAAGCACCTAAATTACTGGGAACGGTTGAAGGTCCTTGATCTGTATTCCCTGGAACGCAGGCGAGAGAGATACATGATAATATACACTTGGAAGGTCCTGGAGGGATTGGTACCAAACCTGCACACGGAAATCACTCATTATGAAAGCAAAAGACTCGGCAGGAGATGCAACATTCCCCAGATGAAAAGCAGGGGCGCCACGAGTACACTGAGAGACAACACCATAAGTGTCTGGGGTCCAATACTGTTCAACTGTCTCCCAGTATACATTTGGGGGATTACCAATAGACCCCTGGCTGTCTTCAAGAAGGCACTGGACAGGCACCTAAAGTCAGTACCTAACCAACCGAGCTTTGGTTCGTACGTCAGTTTGCCTGCGGCCAAAAGTAACAGCCTGGTTGATCAGACCTTGATCCACCATGAGGCCTGGTCTCAGACCTGGCCGCGGGGGCGTTGACCCCCGAAACCCTCTCCAGGTCTCCAGATAATGAGGCTGTGATGACTTAGTGAGAAGCGCTGTTGTCCCCTCCAAGACATCTCTGGATTGTGAAGGACATCTATGAGTGAATACAAAGAGGAAAGCTTGTCTGTCTGGCGTTTAGCAGACGGGAGATCGAGCCTCCACCACTTTTTGCGTTGTATGACCCACATGGGTTTAGCGTTGAAAATCAGTTAAGCAATCAATGAATGAAAAAAAATCACAACTACGCTGCGAATTTAAAAATAAAGTTGACCGATCTCTCAGTGCTCCCATTACTTGATGATGGTCCAGGACTGACCGAAACAACAATAACTTTTGATTTATATAGAATGAAAGACCCCAGGGGAGGGAGTGTCCTTGATATTAGTGAAGCACCCTTGATCTAAGACATTAAAGCCACTTTTGCCTTCATTAAAATCACAACTGATTACCTCTCGGCCCTTCCCATTTGCAGGGGTCGAATCACAGCTCCTGGCCCCGTGTGTGTGAACTCCCCTACATGTAGTTGCAGTGGTCGAATCACAGCTCCTGGCTCCCATGCGTTTGAGTGGCAGTCCGAATTTAGGGGGGAACGAGGGTTTTAAATTTGCATGCGAGATTGTTACACCGGAATGACCCACGTGGGTTTAGCGCTTCCATCCTGATATATCAGCTAGTCACTGCCACATTCGTCACCTAACGCACAACACAACACTTTTCCTGCAATATAACTTTCACTTCAAGATTAGTTTTGGTGACGCTTGCATTTGTTAGAAGTTCATTTTTTACAGACGTCCAGCTATAGTGACGTTCATCTATAGTGACGTTCATCTATAGTGACGTTCACCTATAGTAACATTCTCCCAGCTCAGGCTGACACAGTTCAGCACTTCGTACAAGCACCCTGAGTGATGATCCACAACAGAGAAACACAGTTCTTTTCCCAGAACTACAAGAATATAGCAACTGCCTTACACAGTATCACACCTGCTAGTTCCACTTAATATCATTGTGTGCAAACTGTGACGGCCATCAACCAGTGGACGTTCATCTGATAGTATGTACACCATATAAATTTCACAGTTCCACTGAAAACATAGAATTGTACACACCTGTGTATCAAAAACAAAAAAAGCCTTTGTTCCCACTGTGTAACTATCATATAGAATAGTGTAGCAACACTGCTGGTGTTCCCACTGTGTAACTAACATATAGAATAGTGTAGCAACACACTGCTGGTGTATCTACTGTGTAACTAACATATAGAATAGTGTAGCAACACACTGCTTGTGTTCCCACTGTGTAACTATCATATAGAATAGTGTAGCAACACACTGCTGGTGTTCCCAATTTTACTAAGCGAAAAAAACATTTCAAGGTGTAATCAGGTTGTGTCTTGCGACATGGTCACCAGGTGACCTCACTGATGGCTTCTCTAGGCCTATTTCCAGGCCTATCTAAACATACTCAGAGAGCCTATAGAACACTATTTCATCATATTACGTCAATTTGGATGTATAGCAGCAATCTATAACTGGAGTGTCTATATATCAGTTAGAAGGAAGATTATATAGGCGTTGTTGACTAAATGGCCAGGTGTAAGCCTATCTTACATTGTCTGTACAGGTATTTCCTTATGCCTATTGGAATGTCTTAATGGTGCAATATTTGTTAATGCGTCTCGATTACTGTTTTGGAAAATGAGAATATTGCTTTGGAAACACAGACGACGCAATGGTTGGGTCAGCAGTCAGTCTTGCTTACACAACATTCCCAGTGTAACCAGATATAAACATGCAAATAGCTTTCCACTGTAAAAAAAAATGTTTATAACTATGACCATAATATTTAAAGGGGTGGAGTGGTAAGCCAGCGGAAGGCCTCGGTCAGATGACCTGAAGCTCCAACGGCGGGTCATCATATGACTAAGACCAGCGTCAGGAAAAACTTGTGCTGTTTCCTAACAAACCTTACCTAACCTAACCTAACCTAACCTAACCTGAAGACCAGCGTCAGGAAACACTTGTGCTGTGTCCTGACAAACCTTACCTAACCTAACCTGAAGACCAGCGTCAGGAAACACTTGTGCTGTTTCCTGACAAACCTTACCTAACCTAACCTGAAGACCAGCGTCAGGAAACACTTGTCCTGTTTCCTGACAAACCTTACATAACCTAACCTGAAGACCAGGTCAGGAAACACTTGTCCTGTTCCTGACAAACCTACCTAACCTAACCTGAAGACCAGCGTCAGGAAACACTTGTGCTGTTTCCTGACAAACCTTACCTAACCTAACCTGAAGACCAGGTCAGGAAACACTTGTGCTGTTTCCTGACAAACCTTACCTAACCTAACCTGAAGACCAGCGTCAGGAAACACTTGTCCTGTTTCCTGACAAACCTTACCTAACCTAACCTGAAGACCAGCGTCAGGAAACACTTGTCCTGTTTCCTGACAAACCTACCTGAAACCTTTAAAACCTAACTGAAGACCAGCGTCAGGAAACACTTGTGCTGTTTCCTGACAAACCTTACCTAACCTAACCTGAAGACCAGCGTCAGGGAAAAAACTTGTCCTGTTTCCTGACAAACCTTACCTAACCTAACCTGAAGACCAGCGTCAGGAAACACTTGTTCTGTTTCCTGACAAACCTTACCTAACCTAACCTGAAGACCAGCGTCAGGAAACACTTGTCTTGTTTCCTGACAAACCTTACCTAACCTAACCTGAAGACCAGCTTCAGGAAACTTGTCTGTTTGACAACCTACTAACCTAACCTGAAGACCAGCGTCAGGAAACACTTTTACTGTTTCCTGACAAACCTTACCTAACCTAACCTGAAGACCAGCGTCAGGAAACACTTGTTCTGTGTCCTGACAAACCTTACCTAACCTAACCTGAAGACCAGCGTCAGGAAACACTTGTCTGTTTCCTGACAAACCTTACCTAACCTAACCTGAAGACCAGCGTCAGGAAACACTTGTTCTGTTTCCTGACAAACCTTACCTAACATAACCTGAAGACCAGCGTCAGGAAACACTTGTGCTGTTTCCTGACAAACCTTACCTAACCTAACCTGAAGACCAGCGTCAGGAAACACTTGTGCTGTTTCCTGACAAACCTTACCTAACCTAACCTGAAGACCAGCGTCAGGAAACACTTGTCCTGTGTCCTGACAAACCTTACCTAACCTAACCTGAAGACCAGCGTCAGGAAACACTTGTCTGTTTCCTGACAAACCTTACCTAACCTAACCTGAAGACCAGCGTCAGGAAACACTTATGCTGTTTCCTGACAAACCTTACCTAACCTAACCTGAAGACCAGCGTCAGGAAACACTTGTCCTGTGTCCTGACAAACCTTACCTAACCTAACCTGAAGACCAGCGTCAGGAAACACTTGTGCTGTTTCCTGACAAACCTTACCTAACCTAACCTGAAGACCAGCGTCAGGAAACACTTGTTCTGTGTCCTGACAAACCTTACCTAACCTAACCTGAAGACCAGCGTCAGGAAACACTTGTCTCTGACTTCCTCACAAACCTCTCACTTCTAACCTAACCTGAAGACCAGCGTCAGGAAACACTTGTCCTGTTTCCTGACAAACCTTACCTAACCTACGACTATAACTTGCTGTAACTCGTGTATATATGCTGAGAGTTTACTTTCGTTCCTATTTTAGTGATTAATGTATTTTTTTTAAAGGGTAATGTGTAGTCTCAATGGTCATAAAGTGCGTTAATAGGGCTTAAACTCCATTAACCAATGGACCCCAGTGGAAATAAGTCACTTTGTCTGAATTTTTGGGGGGTTATCCTAGTGGATAATCTATACATATGTTACTATATGCAAGACAACCACTATGAAAAAATAGAAGAATTCCAAGCTCTTTCGTGACTACTCACATTATCATAGTTCCTTGATAATGTGAGTAGTCACGAAAGCGCTTGGAATTCTTCTATTTTTTCATAGTGGTTGTCTTGCATATTTTGATATCACCTGTTTACTGTGATCTTTGTGCATATGTTACTATATATGATAACTGTACTTATGTGAACCTGTACCTAAATAAACTCACTAACCAACCAAACATCAGGTTTCTGTATCGTCATCATATCTATAGGCCTAAACTCTTCCAGGTATAGGCTTCGGTAAGTGGGAATTTTCCATGTTTGTGGTAATTTTCATGATTGCGAGTTGTTCCATTGTTGCTATGATGGTCGTAGATAAGACCCACCAGAATATCCCAAAAAAGCCTGAGGTGACTTATTTATATTGGGTTAAGTTCTAAATGACATATTATATGAAAGTTGTATATGTAAAGAAGGGTATGTGCTTGAAACATTAAATTTTGAGTATTTCTTAAAGCCAAGCATACACCGAGAGGTGTATGCTTCTCAGCATATATATATATGCTGAGAGTATTGTTATCTTATTTAAGGGATTACAGTGTTATTGACTCGTATTTAGCAGGTTACATCAGCCTTAATAACCCTAGAGTAATCGTTAGACTATAAACCTCATTAACCGACAAATCAAGGCTCAGGTATTAAGTTTGTCACAAAACAAAGAGATCAAGGATTTTTGTTTAAGTATATGCGGCACTAGTGGTGACCACACGGGTCGACACACGGTGTCAGATGTTGTGGTTGTTTTAAGAGTTGTGACACTGGTACGTGTGTGAAGGAAGCCACAACCATGAGGAACAGACTATGATTTGAACAATGGTTTGCTCTAGTGCTGTTTCATGGTGGTTAAATGGGTTTAAACCCTATCGACGACAGAAAGGGTGATTAAGGCTGCTTACAGGCTGTGATTTTTAAAGTGGTGGAGTGGTAAGCCAGTGGAAGGCCTCGGTCAGATGACCAAAAGCTCCAGTTGTGGGTCATCATATGACTAAGACCCACGTCAGGAAACACTTGTGCTGTTTCCTGACGAAGCTCACTTACCTAGTAGTGCTTTGAGTCCGGTGAAGGGCTCTTTATCCAAATAATTGGAGCTGCCTTCCTCTTCTTAGGATCAAACCTATTTACCTCCAAGTCCCTAACCATTACGGGTTTAGCGCTACACAGTGATTATAAGAAAAACATTCATTTTCATGTAGCACTAGTGGTGGTACCGCCCTTTGTATTTAGAAAATTAAGTCAAAATACCGTGGCTGGAATACCGTGGCTGGAATAGTACCGTGGCTGGAATAATACCGTGGCTGGAATAATACCGTGACTGGAATAATACCGTGGCTGGAATAATACCGTGACTGGAATAATACCGTGGCTGGAATAATACCGTGACTGGAATAATACCGTGGCTGAAATAATACCGTGACTGGAACTTTGAGAGGAAACTAGACGATGTCTCAGTCCGTCCTGGACCATCCAGTGACTGCACGGACCAGGACCCCAATGGAAATAACTCACTTTGTCTTGACTTTTTTTAATTATCCTCGGTAATGTACACATATGGTACTATATATAATAATTGAACTTATGTGTACCTGTGCCTAAATAAACTTACTAACCTAGTCAAAAAATTATTGGGGTAAGTTGTAGTTAGTTTGATATCTTTATTATGCACCCCATACCCATCCTCCCTAGTAAATCTTTGTTCTGAGTCGTCCCATCTCCCTTCCCCCATTAACAGTCTACCCACTCATTACCCCCTCCGTCATTTTCCCATCAACCCCTCCCTCTCTCCCCTCCCCAGCTTTGATAGTGAAAGTGTGTGGGAGACAAACATTGGGAAGACTCTTCATAACTCTATCAGAGTTCCCCCTGGCAGCACCTCAGCCAGGTCCCTCTCCCACTACGACCAACTTAAACATCTTAAGGTGAGTTCTATGATACTTGCGTTATTTACAAGGTGTTAGTAATGACAAAGAATTGTGGGAGAATGGAATGCCTTCCTCGAGACAATGTTTTTTTCCTTGGAGATGAGATCAAGTTATGGAAAAAAAAAATTTGCCTTGTTAAAGATTTCCATTGTGCCGTAGTTTCTCTTACCAGAAAAAAAATCAAACCACGGAATGGGTGTGATTTGAACTCATGGCAAATGGGTTCTTAAACTCATAGGCCAGTGCGTTAACCACTTGTCCACCAACTAGTCTGGATGAATCTTTAATTAGAGCCAGCTGGCCAAGTGGTTAACACACAGGCCTGGAGTTTCAGGACTCATTTGCCAGGGATTCAAATCCTTTCAGTTCCCTAATTTATTTGCAATCGTGTTATGTTAGTAGCTTTACAACCGCTTCCGCGAGTGGTGGTGGTGTTTTGTCCGTCAGGAAATATGTGTCTGACTCGGGGTCCTTCTCAGATGACCAGTTACTGGTCAAGCATCCGCTGATCTTCCCAAACTAGGTTTTTCACCCAGTTGAAGTAAACAAATAACAAAGAATCACTGCCTATTAAACCCATATGATGGTTTAAATAGTACTGTATTTGTATTTTAGAGTAATCATTTTATGAAAAAAACACTCTTGATTCTGGTGAAGGGCTCTTGATTTAATGAATTAGAATCTATCTTCTCACCCATGGATGAAATCTGATTACCTCCTGTTACTCACGTGAATTTAGTAACGATAATAACAAAATTATTGTAAGAGAAAGTAATCCGCTAAGATAATTTCAGTGGGTAACTAAGGTAAAAATGTCTTGCTATGTATTTTGTAATTTTGTGGCGTGATCGCTGGAGTTTCTGTGTTTGTGATGGACTTTTGTAATCTGAAGAAGAAGAAGAAGGAGGAGGAGGAGGAGGAGAAGAAGAAGAAGAAGGAGGAGAAAAAGAAGAAGAAGAAGGAGGAGGAGGAGAAGAAGAAGGACGAGGACGAGAAGAAAAATCATATCCGAATGAAAGCTTTCTGCTAGAGTGCTAATTTAATTTATTATTATTAACACGTGAAAGGAATTGAGCTACGCTTACTGTGGTAAGTTTATTTAAGCACATAAGTACAATTATCATACATACTTTAATATATTTTAACATGCGTAATTACTTAGGATAACCCAAAAAAAGTCAAAGTGACTTATTTTCATTGGGGTCCTTATTAAGTCAATGTTTACATTCCTCCATGGGCGACGCCTGGACACTGGTGAAAGGCTTGGATCAAATATGATTACCTTCTATTCCTCAGGCGCTGTATGACCTTACAGATTTAGCGCTTCCCCGTGAATATAACAATAAGGATGGGTCACCGTAGTTTCACCACCAGTCATTGAGTACCGTGTTGCATCACAGTAATGTGGCGTCACAGCTACACACAAACTATCTCATAGTGACTTGCGTTCCCCAGTTTGGTTACACAAGTTTCTGAAGAGGAAGAAAGTCACAAGAAGGAAGTTTTAAACTTTTACAATATACTACTATACTTGTTATCGATGCCGTGCGTGTTTCCTTACAATGGCTGCCCCTGTTCACCTTGCAGTAAGTAGGTTCATGTCTTTATTGTGTTGTGTGGGTGGCATCCTGGGGGACAAAATTGACTTAAGTTGCGGGAAATGATCTACATAACCAGGGCCTTTCTATCCAGTATGTCACTGATGTCAGCTATGGTCTGTATAAGTTGTATCATGTACTTTAGAAATAAAGATTATTATTATTAATAGTGGTGGAGTCTTCAACCTCTGTCTAGGATTGAAAGATCACACCACTAATTGTGGTAAACCATATTACTGCGTACCAATATACAGGGCGTTTCAGAACGATGAACCCAATTTCAGTATATACTGCTATGAAATTGTGTCCATCAATTTGAAACACCTTGAATATTCCCTCATGACACTGTTGGTAAGGCTGTTGTGTTTCTCACAGGATGTGTGTTATTGTGGTGATGTTGATGGTGATGTGGGGGTCATCAACCAGTACAGCAATACGTGTTGATGACAAAGATGGATTCGTATTGTGCAGTAAGTAGGATTTATACCATGTAATTAGTAGGATTTATACCGTGTAATAAGATGGATTTGTAATGCTTATTAGTATATACTATATATAATTGCGTGTTTGTGTGTGTGCGTGCGTGCGTGCGTGCGTAAACAGATGAATGGACCAGGATTCAAACCGTGGTCCTGATAGGTAGTAGACCCATGAGGAGAAGTTCTGTCTCTGGAAACCCTCTTACTCAAGGCTCGTAGTTAGTTTTTAGTTTGATATCTTTATTATGCACCCCATACCCATCCTGTGGGCGGAAGTCAAAAGATTACAGAGGTACATAATGGGTCCAGGGACTGAACCTCAAAGTTTGATAGCTGAGCAAGTTACAAAGGTAATGAACTCAGATGGTCACAATCATGACAAGTTACAAAGGTATTTGCAGATTACAGAGGTATATATAGGGTCCAGAGACTGGGCCCCAAAGTTTTGATAGCTGAACAAGGTACAATGGTAATTAATTCACTAGTTACTAGTTGAGTCGTAAAGCGCTGGCTCTGCTACGTGACAATACCACGGTTCGAATCCACCTCCAGGCCCTGATCCACGGCGAGGCTTGGTCACGGACCGGGCCTGGAGGGGAAATGACCCCCAAAACCCTCTCCAGGTATATATATGTGTCTGTGTTTTACAGATGTGCCACAGATGGCCCAGATCCAGCAGGTGGAGGTGAAGGAGTGTAACAAGTGGCCCTGTGTGGCCCAGGCTGGACGATCTGGTACCTATAAGATCACCTTCACCCATCAGTCAGGTGAGTCTTCCCCGTCTAGTGTACTCACCTAGTTGTGGTTGCAGGGGTCGATTCACAGCTCCTGGCCCCGTCTCTTTACTGGTCGCTACTAGGTCACTCTTCCTGCTCCATAAGCTTTATTGTATTGTACCTGCCTCCACTACATCACTCTCCAGGTTGTTCCACTTCGTGTGTGTGTACTCACCTAGTTGTGGTTGCAGTTTTGAGTCACAACTCCTGGCCCGCCATTTATGTGTGTATATGTGTGTGTTTATAAATTTATTAGCTTCATTATACACACCATCCCTAACTGTCGCACATGTAAACAACAAGAGGGCAAAATACCGTGAATAGGGGACAAGTCACTACCGTCAGATTACCGCCCAATAAGCCTAACCTCAATTGTTGGTAAATTACTAGAGTCCATTATAGCTGATATTATAAGAAGCCATCTGGATAAAAATAATTTGATTAATGATACTCAGCATGGATTCACGAGGGGCCGTTCCTGCCTAACTAATTTATTAACTTTCTTCAGTAAAGCTTTTGAGGCTGTTGATCATGATAAAGAATTCGATATTGTTTATTTAGATTTTAGTAAGGCTTTTGATAGAGTACCACACCAGAGACTGTTAAGGAAAGTGGCAGCTCATGGCATTGGGGGAAAAGTGCTGTCATGGATCGAGTCATGGCTCACCAATAGGAAGCAGAGAGTGTGCATAAATGGGGTTAAATCCGAATGGGGACTTGTAACAAGTGGTGTTCCACAGGGATCAGTCTTAGGCCCGTTGTTGTTTATAATATATATCAATGACCTTGAAGAGGGAATTACTAGTGATATGAGCAAATTCGCCGACGACACGAAGATAGGTAGGATAATTGATTCAAACGTAGATGTCATAGAACTACAGGAAGATTTAGACAAACTTAATTTATGGTCAGAAAAGTGGCAGATGCAGTTCAATGTAGATAAATGCAAGGTTCTGAAGCTCGGGAGTGTCCATAACCCAAGCACTTATAAGTTAAATAACGTAGAACTTAGCCATACAGATTGCGAAAAGGACTTGGGGGTGATGGTAAGCAGCAACCTTAAACCAAGACAGCAATGCCTAAGTGTACGTAATAAGGCAAACAGATTACTGGGATTTATATCAAGAAGTGTAAACAACAGAAGTCCAGAGGTTATATTACAGCTTTATACATCATTAGTAAGGCCTCACCTAGATTACGCAGCTCAGTTCTGGTCTCCATATTATAAAATGGATATAAATTCGTTAGAAAACATTCAGCGTAGAATGACTGAATTAATACATATAAGAACATAAGAAGAACATAAGAGAGGAGGAACACTGCAGCAGGCCTGTTGGCCCATACTAGGCACGTCCTTCACAATCCGTCCGACTAACAAAACACTTGCTCAACCCAATTTTCAATGCTACCCCAATGCAACCCCTCTCACTCATGAATTTATCCAACCTAAATTTGAAACTACCCAAGGTCCTAGCTTCAATAACCCTACTAGGCAGACTGTTCCACTCATCAACTACCCTATTTCCAAACCAATACTTTCCTATATCCTTTCTAAATCTAAACTTATCTAACTTGAATCCATTATTGCGGGTTCTCTCTTGGAGAGATATCCTCAAGACCTTATTTATATCCCCTTTGTTAATACCCATTTTCCACTTGTATACCTCGATCATGTCTCCCCTCATTCTACGTCTTACAAGAAATTTTCTGTATGAAGAAAGATTGAAGACCCTTAAATTACATTCACTTGTAAGACGTAGAATGAGGGGAGACATGATCGAGGTATACAAGTGGAAATTGGGTATTAACAAAGGGATATAAATAAGGTCTTGAGGATATCTCTCCAAGAGAGAACCCGCAATAATGGATTCAAGTTAGATAAGTTTAGATTTAGAAAGGATATAGGAAAGTATTGGTTTGGAAATAGGTAGTTGATGAGTGAACAGTCTGCCTAGTAGGTTATTGAAGCAAGGACTTGGGTAGTTTCAAATTTAGGTTGGATAAATTCATGAGTGAGAGGGGTTGGATTTGAGTGGGACTCGCACATGAGTAAATATAATTATCAAAGCTTATTTCTTGGGTAGCTCTGTTAGTGGGATGGATTGTGAAGGACCTGCCTAGTATGGGCCAACAGGCCTGCTGCAGTGTTTCTCCTTTCTTATGTTCTTATGTCCAAATCGGGGCGAAACGTGCTGGTTATCTGTGTGTTCCACATGTGTTTTACCAACCTTTCGGTATCATGTGCCATTATCATATCCACAGAGGAGGTGATGTTTAACATACAGAGCGACATCTACGCCTGGGTGAGGCTGCCGTTCGTCCATGGGGGTAAAAGACCAGTCCGTGTGGCCATCCCAGGGGAGAAGAGGAAACCCCTGTGTCGTTATGCTACCCCAGCCTGCCCTGTCAAGCCCGGGGTACCTACCACCATCACCAAGTCCGTCACCATCCCTCTGCAGGCCAGGATGGTGAGCCTTCCTTTGACTTTTGGTAGTGTCCGTGGCTCGATCCCCGGTACGGGTGGAAATATTAAGACACCTGTTGTCCATGTTCACCTAGCAGTAAGTAGGTACATACCTGTGTAGATGAATGGTTCAGAGAACCGACAAGTCATAAATTAGACACATATGCAACATTTGGGTATCTTTATTGAGGAAACGTTTCGCCACACAGTGGCTTCATCAGTCCAATAGAAAGTAGAAAGGTGTAAGGAGAGTAGGAGTTTTGAGGTTATCAGTCCCTCGGCCTGGAGTCGATGTGTTCAGTCCATCAATCTTGTAGAAAGTCAGCATATGTCCGTAGAGGTGGCTTATATACTGTAGTCAGGTGAGGTGAAGCAGCAGGAGGCGGGGTCATAGTGGTACCATCCACTAGTCGAAGTAGGTCTTCGTCCAAAGGTTGGACAAGTGTTGAAGAATTCGTTTGTATTAAGATCCCAAGATGTTGCATACCTGGGTGTTAGTCACCTTACACCTGTTATCCCTGTTCACATAGCAGTAAGTAGGTACCTGGGTGTTAGTCACCTTAATTATTATAGTATTTTATTGTTGTCAGCTATGGTCTGTATAAGTTGCATCATGTACTTGTAGAAATGAAGACTATTTATTCATTTAGATTTATTTATACGGGTTTATCGATCGCCCCATGTATAGAAAAATAATGTATGACGGTCTTCTCCCTCACGCAGGCGCAGGGGAACGTGCTGGTGGAGTTCATTGCTACTGACGAACAAGATCAGGTTCTCATATGCTTCAGGGCTCCTGTGGTAGTCGCCTAGCACAACACTACAACCTGCTAGAGTCCGCTGCCTGTGTCGCCACCTGCCTCCCTTATCCTCGCCACCTGTGCACCTGCTGGCAGTCTCCAGTCCCACCACCTGCCTCCCTTATCCTCGCCACATGTGCACCTGCTGGCAGTCTCAAGTCCCACCACCTGCCTCGTGTATCATCTAGGTGTCTGAAACAGGGGGTGGATCTATTGTGAAACAAATGGAGCTAAAGCTCCATTTGCTTGAGGGCCCCTAACCACGGAGAGGCCCCAGAAAGGATTTTAGTCCACATTGCTTAAAAGTTTTGGGTCTACTGTAGGAGGAGTTGCGAAGGGCCCCCCATAACAGTTCAAGCTTAAGGGACCCAAAAACGTAGGTCCATCATTGGTCTGAAATGAGAATGGTATAGAAGAAACTCTCACTACCCACCATTCCTGGTCACTGCTGGCATGAAACAGGGGCCTTATATACCATATTAAAAAACGGATTAGAATTTACAGGAACAAATGGAATGTGTGGCGTACAAACTAAGTCTGCTTAATACTGTTAATACTCTGACTGTTCTTGTTATTTCACCGTCATTCACAGAGGCGTTCACAGCTACATTTGAGGATTTTATTATATTTTAGACACAGGTACACATAAGTACAATTATCATACATGTGTAAATTACCTATGATAACCCCAAAAAATAATCAAAATGACTATTAGGGTCCTTGAAGGCCGACCTCCGGAATCCTGATGCTCACCTTGTCGACCCCCTTAACACACCCTGCTTATTTTTTAACAATTCAGCGTAATAAGTAATTTTATTTAGGTACAGGTACACAAATACAATTATATAGATTATCATATATAGTGGCATATGTGTAGAGAACCCAGGATAACCCAAAACAGTCAAAGTGACTTATTTCCAGTGGAGTCCTCGTTGAATGGTAGTGCTGATGCCCAAGGTCAGGGTTAGTTAGTTTAACATCTTGATTATGCCCCCCATACCCATCCTGTGGGCGGTAGCCAAAAGATTACAGAGATACATAATGGGTCCAGGGACTGTACCCCAGAGTTTTGATAGCTGAACAAGTTTAATGAACTATGTGCATGTCCAGGGGCGCCTGGAGATCGGCTTTCGGGTGAATATTCTTCTAGTAAACAGTAACTCTACTTTAGGATACACTAGTGAAGGTGTCTGCCAAGTACTGAGAGTCCTCTGCAGAGTCGGAGCAAACTCCTGTGTTTACCGCAACCCTCCATTAAGGTTTAGCGCTGTGGATACACTTGTTCATTCCTTCAAAAATATCGTCCCCACATTTTTGAAGAAAACGTTTAGCTCACGTGTGATTCCGTGTCCCGTGGCCAGGTTGGCAACGCTCTCGCCTCACGCTGAGTGTCCATGGTTCGATCCCAGGCAAGGATGGTAACATTGGGCGTGTTTCCTTACACCTGCTGTTAGTTTTCACCTAGCAGTAAGTAGGTACCTGGGTGTTAGTAGATGGTTGGTGTGGGTGGCAACCTGGGGGACAAGACTGAAGGACCACAATGGAAATAAGACAGACAGTCTCTCGATGACGCACTGACTTTCTTGGGTTATCCTGGGTGGCTAACCCTCCCTACCCCGGGTTATCCTGGGTGGCTAACACTCCCTACCCCGGGTTATCCTGGGTGGCTAACCCTCCCTACCCTGGGTTATCCTGGGTAGCTAACACTCCCTACCCTGGATTATCCTGGGTGGCTAACACTCCCTACCCTGGATTATCCTGGGTGGCTAACACTCCCTACCCTGGGTTATCCTGGGTGACTAAAACTCCCTACCCTGGGTTATCCTGGGTGGCTAACCCTCCCTACCCTGGATTATCCTGGGTGGCTAACACTCCCTACCCTGGGTTATCCTGGGTGACTAACACTCCCTACCCTGGGTTATCCTGGGTGGCTAACCCTCCCTACCCTTGGTTATCCTGGGTGGCTAACACTCCCTACCCTGGGTTATCCTGGGTGGCTAACACTCCCTACCCTGGGTTATCCTGGGTGGCTAACACTCCCTACCCTGGGTTATCCTGGGTGACTAACACTCCCTACCCTGGGTTATCCTGGGTGACTAACACTCCCTACCCTGGGTTATCCTGGGTGACTAACACTCAATACCCTGGATTATCCTGGGTGACTAACACTCAATACCCTGGATTATCCTGGGTGGCTAACACCTCCCTATCTGGTTATCCTTGGGTGACTAAACTCATCCGGTTAAAATCCTGGCTAAACCTCCCTACTCTAGGTATCCTGTGATCAACACTCAAACCTCTAACATCTCATCCTGGGTGCATCAACACTCCTACTCTGGATTATCCTGGGTGCTAACATCCCTACTCTGATATCCTGGGTACTAACCTTCCAACATACCCTGGATTATCCTGGTAGCAACATCCCTACTCGGGTTATACCTGGGCAACATCCCTACCTAGTTATCCTGGGTGCTAACATCCCACCTACACGTATATCCTCAGTGACTAACACTCCCTACCCTGATTATCCTGCACTAACACTCAATACCCGGATATCCTGGTGCTAACATCCCACCACAGGATTATCCTGGGTGCAACACCTACCCGAGACCTCTAAACATCCCACCACAAGAACTCTCTAGCACATCCCATCTACAAGAACCTCACAACATCCCTCAAGAACCTCATCAACATCCCTCAAGAACCTTCATCAACATCCCTCAAGAACCTCATCAACATCCCTCAAAAACCTTCATCAACATCCCTCAAGAACCTCATCAACATCCCACAAGAACCTCAGCAACATCCACAAGAACCTTCATCAACATCCACAAGAACCTTCATCAACATCCACAAGAACCTCAGCAACATCCCACCACAAGAACCTCAGCAACATCCCACCACAAGAACCTCAGCAACATCCCACCACAAGAACCTCAGCAACATCCCACGACAAGAACCTCAGCAACATCCCACCACAAGAACCTCAGCAACATCCCACCACAAGAACCTCAGCAACATCCCACCACAAGAACCTCAGCAACATCCCACCACAAGAACCTCAGCAACATCCCACCACAAGAACCTCAGCAACATCCCACCACAAGAACCTCAGCAACATCCCACCACAAGAACCTCAGCAACATCCCACCACAAGAACCCGGAGATTCAGTCTTAAGGCTACGTTTCTGTCGCAACTTGGCATGGATGAAATGTAACGTCATAGGATTGAAACTAACACTGGGAGGTTCAAGCATCCTGCTGAAGACAGGAGAAGAGTTTCTGAACCTAAGGATGAGGTGTAGGACACAGAGGCGCAGGACACGTGTAGGACACGTACCACACATGAAATGAAGGCATTTGGGGGCAGTACACTAGACTTAAAATATCCCTGGTTCATATAATATGTCCTATGGCCCTGAAGACATCCTGTGACAGGATCCCTGATTCATAGTCCTATGGACCTGAAGACATGCTGTGGCAGGATCCCTGATTCATATATAGTCCTATGACCCCGAAGACATCCTGTGACTGGATCCCAGGATTCATGATTCATATATAGTCCTATGGACCTGACGACAGGGTCCTTGATTCATATATAGTCCTATGCATTAAAAACGTACTGTGAAAAGTTCTGAAATTGTAATATCCTTCTTGATTCGCCTGTACTCTCCCAGCCCGGGTCTTTTACAGATGGTGACCCGACCTTAGCTCCCTGTCGTGGGAGTGTCTGAGACCTATGTCTGCCATGGGAGGAGGCACAAGTACCTCCTCATC
This sequence comes from Cherax destructor, assembly GCA_009830355.1. Lineage (NCBI taxonomy): Eukaryota > Metazoa > Arthropoda > Malacostraca > Decapoda > Parastacidae > Cherax > Cherax destructor. The sequence goes on along the minus strand of WNWK01008260.1, from coordinate 28,733 downwards.
TTCTGGGACCAACTGTCCCCAGGCCTAGCCACATTCCCCGCCCTCACGGGGCTCGTAGGAAGAAGCTAGGCATCTTGTCTGCCATCTTCCCCGCCACAGGGGGGCTCGTGGGAAGGGCAGTCTTGTGAGCTGCAGATGGTATCAAGCTCTGGCACCTTCCTTGCCCTAGGAGGACTCGTGGGAATGGTGACCCTTCGAGGATATCCTATTATATTCTATTCTAGGTGATTTGCCGGTATGGATCCTGGCCCAGGAAGCCAGTGACCCGGCACTGGCTTCCTGGGTAGGGCAGTAGCAGTCCTTCGGTGGGAAGAGGAGTTCCTCTTCGTTTCTTTGAACAATTAATGTCGCAGAAGACAGTTTGCTCAATTGGTGGTTGATGTGGGGTGCAATGGAGGTCCTCAGTAGGCCTTCTGGGCTAGGTTAGGTAAGGTTCGTCAGGACACCGCACAAGTGTTTCCTGACGCGGGTCTTAGTCAGATGATGACCCACCGTTGGAGCTTTTAGTCATCTGACCGAGGCCTTCCGCTGGCTTACCCCTCCACCCCTTTAAAAAAATATGGTCAATTATAACCATTTCTTAGTTGAATAATGACAGCTGGAAACTACAAAGTATTTAATTTAAGGTATTGTGAATTTTTATATCTGTAGGTTAATACTTATATAATATTTTTGTCTATTTAAAAAGAAGAGAAAAAAATGCATTGATTTTTTAATTAAGATTTTTATTTCCAATACTACCCTTTTTGGATTATTTAAAAAAAATGGAGGATGTTCATGCTAAAAAAACTCTTGATACGAGGAAGTGGAGCTATCTTCACTCTGCTTTAATCAGATCTGATTTCTCGCCAGTATGACCCCTGCGAGTTTAGCGCTTAATGAAAATACAGTAAGTAGGTACCTGGGTGTTAGTCACCTTACACCTGCTGTCGGTTCACCTAGCAATAATAATAATAATAATAATAATAATAATAATAATAATAATAATAATAATAATAATAATAATAATAATAATAATAATAATAATAAAGTCAGTTGGGCCTCCTGGGCAGGTAATATATAAATTACAAATGTCACAATAGGCCTTGACTAGGCCTACCCCAGACACATCGAAAAAAAGTATATATTACAGTCAATTTACACGTTTTAAAATACTTCCATATACCTGATAAACACAATACAACATAGATAAACATCTCGTAAACATTTAAGTATTTTATTACCACTAAAATGTTAGATATTATTAAGTTATTCTAAAAAAAATTAAAAATTCTTTCATCTGGTGGAGTCAAAATGTGGATAGGACGTAAAAAATTCCAAATATCTTATAATTATCGGTGAATTGCTTTGTCGTACCGTCGAACGCTGTATTTTAGAGTGTCCAAACATCCGGTTTCTCAAAAATACCTCAATGGAAACTTTTAAATATATAAAAAAAAAAACGAAAGAAAATATTGATTTCGGAATTTTGTATTTCCCGCTGGAGATTAACTGACCAATCAGGAGCCAGAAGTATCTCCAGCTTGACCAATCAGCGCGCGAGTTGCATTGGTCGGTCATGTTTGTTGTTGTTCGTCTCCATCATGGCGCTACTCTCGCTGCTGTCTTCTGCCTTATTTTAGCACATTACAGGTACACCACCATTAAAATCACCCATAATTTACCCATATAATTTTACCACGCCCGGGGATGCCCCATTAATGTATTTTATGGGAAAATGAGACGGTTGTTGCCTTTGTTTTTGTTTCAAAAATGTACACCCTGGGCCAGGCATCTTTATTATTATTGTTATGATTATTATTATTACTATTATTATCATGGTGAAGCTCTAAAGCCGTAGGGATCGTACAGTGCCTGGGGAAATGGGAGGTTGAATAAAAGGAAAGGTGTGATGTGAGGAAGGTAGCTCTGAATTCTTGGATCAGGAACCCTGGCTTCACTATTATTATTATTATTATTATTATTATTATTATTATTAGTATTAGTATTAGTATTAGTATTAACGCTGTTTGACCCATATGGGTTTAGCTCTTAGTTATAATAATAGTAATACTTTATAATAATAATAATTTATTTCAATGAGTTCAATGTACAATGTTATTGGTAGTTATATAAAATTTTATTTAATTATCTTTATTATCTATTACTACTAATAACTACTACCACTACCACTACTAACTACATCAACAATAACAACTACTACAACAACTATTATTATTTCAACAACAACTACTACTGTTGCAACAACTACTACTATTACAACAATTACTACTATTACAACAACTACTACTATTACAACAACTACTACAACAACTATTATTATTTCAACAACAACTACTACTACTATTACAACTACTACTACTACTATTACAACAACTACTACTACTATTACAACAGCTACTACTACTATTACAACAGCTACTACTACTACTATTACAACAACTACTACTACTATTACAACAACAACTACTACTATTACAACAACTACTACTACTATTACAACAACTACTACTACTATTACAACAACTACTACTACTATTACAACAACTACTACTACTATTACAACAACTACTACTACTATTACAACAACTACTACTACTACTATTACAACAACTACTACTACTATTACAACTACTACTACTATTACAACAACAACTACTACTACTATTACAACAACTACTACTACTAATACAACAACTACTACTATTACAACTACTACTACTACTATTACAACTACTACTACTATTACAACACCTACTACTACTATTACAACAACTACTACTACTATTACAACAACTACTACTATATAACAACTACTACTATTACAACAACTACTACTATTACAACAACTACTACTACTACTACAGCAACAACTACTACTACTATTACAACAACTATTACTACTATTACAACTACTACTACTATTACAACTACTACTACTATTACAACAACTACTACTACTATTACAACAATTACTACTATTACAACAACTACTACTACTATTACAACTACTACTACTATTACAACAACTACTACTACTATTACAACTACTACTACTATTACAACAACTACTACTACTATTACAACAACTACTACTACTATTACAACAACTACTACTACTATTACAACAACTACTACTACTATTACAACTACTACTACTACTATTACAACAACAACTACTATTACAACTACTACTACTACTATTACAACAACAACTACTACTACTATTACAACAACTACTACTATTACAACAACTACTACTACTATTACAACTACTACTATTACAACAACTACTACTACTACTATTACAACAACTACTACTACTATTACAACAACTACTACTACTATTACAATTACTACTATTACAACAACTACTACTATTGCAATTACTACTATTAAAACAACAACTACTACTATTACAACAACTACTACTACTATTACAACAACAACTACTACTACTATTACAACAACTACTACTACTACTATTACAACAACTACTACTACTATTACAACAACTACTACTACTACTATTACAACTACTACTACTATTACAACAACTACTACTACTACTATTACAACAACTACTACTACTATTACAACAACTACTACTATTACAACAACTACTACTACTACTATTACAACAACTACTACTACTATTACAACAACTATTACAACAACTACTATTACAACAACTATTACAACAACTACTATTACAACAACTATTACAACAACTACTATTACAACAACTATTACAACAACTACTATTACAACAACTACTATTACAACAACTATTACAACAACTACTATTACAACAACTACTATTACAACAACTATTACAACAACTTCTATTACAACTACTACTATTACAACAGCTACTATTACAACAACTACTACTATTACAACTATTACAACAACTATTACAACAACTATTACAACTATTAAAACAACTATTACAACAACTATTACAACTACTACTATTACAACTACTATTACAACTACTACTATTACAACTACTATTACATCTACTACTATTACAACTACTACTATTACAACAACTACTATTACATCTACTACTATTACAACTACTACTATTACAACAACTACTATTACATCTACTATTACAACTACTACTATTACAACACCTACTATTACATCTACTACTATTACAACTACTACTATTACAACAACTACTATTACATCTACTACTGTTACAACTACTACTATTACAACAACTACTATTACATCTACTATTACAACAACTACTATTACAACAACTACTACAACTGTAGCAACAACTACTACTACTGTAGCAACAACAACTACTATTACAACTACCAGTGCTGCAACTACTACCAGTGCTACAACTACTACAACAACAATAACAACTACTAGTATTACAACTACTACCAGTGCTACAACTACAACAATAACTACTACTACTACTACAACAACAACTACCAGTACTACAACCACTACAACTATTACTATTACAACTACAACTACTATTACAACAACAACTACTACCAGTACTACAACCACTACTATTATTACTACTACTAGGGTGATCACTAATGTAATCCAGATATAACAAAGACGAATTTCTCACCTCTTTAACAATTAAATCTATGGAAATCAAATAAATTTTCATTTCCAGTAATACCCTTCATGGCAGGAGTAATATAATATTATCTTAGCCATTGTAATTACGTTTATTAGGTAAAGCTACACATAAGTGCAATTATCATAGTGTAAATTACCCACCAGGATAACCCCAAAAAGGTCAAACAAAATGACTTATTTTCATTTGGGGCCCTAAAGCTTAAGTTTCAGGGTCCCTAATCCTAGAGGGGCCTCTGAAGCTTAAGTTTCAGGGCCCCAAATCCCGGAGGGGCCCTAGAAGCTACTGTAGTCCACATTGCTTAAAAATTGTGGGTCTACTGTGTCATGTTGACGAGCCATAAACGAGAAAACCTCATTAAGAATATTTCAATGATATTTTAAAAATTGTGGTGATCTGTCATGGAAGAACCCCATTGAAGAAGATAACAGACCTCACTGCTGGTTCTGAAGGGGCCCCATAACAGGTCAAACTTCAGGGCCCCAAAAATGTAGGTCCACCACTGTGTCCCAGACCTGATTTTGCATCAGGTTTCGAGTGTTAGCTCTCCCAATATTACCTTAATAATAATAATAATAATAATAATAATAATAATCTTTAATAATAATAATTTTTAATTTCTACAAGTACACGTACAAGGTATACAGACCATAGCTGACATCAATATAATATAATAATAATAATAATATAATATCTTTATTTTTACATTACAAGGTATACAGACCATAGCTGACATCAATGACATACAGTGGTACCCCGAATTTCGAACACTCCCAACTCGCCCTATTATGTAAGTTTATTATTGTAAGTGCTTTTATAAGTGTATTTTTGGGGGTCTGAAAGGGACTAATCTAATTTACATCATTCCTTATGGGAATAAATTCGTTTGGTAACAGCACTTGAACAGCATTCTGGAATGAAGAACGTTCGAAACTCCGGGTTCCACTGTACAGTGGTTGCTCGGTTTTCGCCGAAAATTCGTTCCAGAATGCTGCTCAAGTGCCATTACCGAACGAATTTACTTCCTTAAGAAATAATGTCACGTAGGTTAGTCTATTTCAGACCCCAAAAACACTCATGAACAGCACTTATGAAAATACACTTACATAAATGTTCGAGTTTGGAGATGCACGAAAACCGAGGGACCACTGTACTACTATATAGAAAGCCGCTTGTTATGCAGAGCATTTCTCGCAAATTAAGTCAGTTTTGTCCCAGGATGCGACCCACACCAGTCCACTAACACCCAGGTACAAATTTTACTGATGGGTGAACATAGACAACCGGTGTAAGGAAACACGTCGGATGTTTCCACCCCTTCGCTGAGAATCGAACCTGGACCCTCACTGTGTGAAGCGAGAGCTTTTGCCACCAGGCAATTGGACTTACTATATAGAAAGCCTCTGGTTATGCAAAGCATTTCGGACAAATTAGGTCAGTTTTGTCCCCAGGATGCGACCCACACCAGTTAATTAACACCCAGGTACCTACTTACTGCTAGGTGAACAGGGACAGAAGAAGTCTTAAGGAAACACGTCTTAATATTTCCACCCATACCTGGGATTGAACCACGGACCTCAGTGTGAGCTGAGTGCGCTACCAACCCAGCTATGGGACACCTTGGTTTTATTTCTAATTTTTTAAGATATAGCTACCAGATTTGAGCTTGTAATTGAGTTTTTTAAATTTTAATGTTTCCTGAGGGAGGAATTTTAAGATTTTTAGGTTTGACTGTATTATGGGAAAATTATCTAAATTTGCTTCATAAATAACTTCAAATATACAGTAGACCCCCAGTTTTCCTAATTTATTCTTTCCAGAATGCTGTTCAAGTGCCATTACCAAACGAATTTATTCCCATAAGGAATAATGTAAATTAGACTAGTCCTTTTAGACCCCCAAAAATACACTTACAAAAGCACTTACAAAAATACACTTACATAATTGTTCGAGTTTGGAGCATAATGAACACCGGGGGTCCACTGTATTCACTATGTTGAGATCTCCAGAAACTTAAGTTATCTTTATTTTTCTTATATTCATTATGTTGTTATCCCCAGAAGGTCAAGTTATCTTCAATTTTCCTATACATTATTCAATATGTTATCTCCAGAAGGTCAAGTTATCTTTAATTTTCTTATACAGTGGACCCCCGATTAACGAACACCCCGGAAATCGTACAATTATGTAAGTATAATATTGTAAGTGCTTGTGGAAGTGTATTTTTGGGGGTCTGAAATAGACTAACCTACGTGACATTATTCCTTAAGGGAGTAAATTCGTTCAGTAATGGCACTTGAGCAGGCTTCTGGGATGAAGTTTTTACGTTACTCAGGGGTTCACTGTATTCATTATGTTGTTATCTCCAGAAGGTCAGGTTATCTTTAATTTTCCTATATTCAATATGTTATCCCCAGAAGGTCAAGTTATCTTTAATTTTCCTGTATTCATTATGCTTTAATCCACAGAAGCTTATTGAATTTTCCTGACATTACTGTTATGCTTTCAGTAAAGGAATCGACTGAGAATGAGTGAAGGCACTCGAATAGCAGTGCGACGGGCGGAGGAAGGGTCCAAGATGGAGGAGGCAGGACTGATGCCTGGGACACCTGTTGTTTGCTTGGTAAAGTTAAAGATACTTTACACAAATAGCCCGCACATAGAAGAGGGGAGCTTTCAACGATGTTTTGGCCTGACTTGGACCATTTACAGTCACACCAGACGAGCCGGGCTCAGAGAGTAGAGAAACTATCGAAACTCTTCAAAGGTATATCAAAGGTATACACTGTGACTGTAAATGGTCCAAGTCAGACCAAAATGTTGTCATAAGCTCCCCTCTCCTATGTGCGGGTTATTTGTGTATTGTTCCAGTCAAAGTATTGTGCTTATTTGTTCTTTATAAAAATACTTTATTTCAGCATGATGCAATGTTTGTACAGCCTCGCCTCACTTAGCGACGTACTCGTTTACCGACGCCTTGGACTTACGATGGGCTCTCTGACCAGTATTCATACCTAAATAATTTATGTTACAGCTGATTTCCTCTTTCTGTTTATTGCAATATACAGTACACTACTGTATAAACTTTTAAAAATATACCAGAAATATTATAAATGGTGCAAAGGTGACATTAAAACAATATCAAAGATGGGTGACACAAACCCGCTACCATTATAGTGTGCTCCTCACTTAGCGATGAATTCATTTACCGACATGGTCTTAGAAACAGAACTCCGTCATTAAGTGAGGAGAGGCTGTACAAAAGCGAATTACACTTAGGTGTGCCTGCCGAAAGCATTTAGTAAGCAGAGCATTTCGGGCAAACTTAAGACTAACTTAAGATTAATAAGGCAATGATAAATGGTTTTACATAAGTTTATATTTTATATAAGTTTTCTTTTTTTACCCACTGGCTTTTAATTATGTTAGTATGATGGAGAGAGAATGGTGAACCATTCCCACTGCCAGGACTTGAGTCCTGGAGGTGGGAAGTACAGTGCCTGCACTCTGAAGAAGGGGTGGAGATACGTTGCTGTTTTTGAACTGTAGTGTAGGTGCGCCTCTTGCAAGACAGTGATGGAATGAGTGATGATGAAAATGTTTCTTATTTTTTTGGGTCACCCTGCCTTGGTGGGAGATGGCCAGCATGTGTTAAAAAAATATGGTCTTTGTGGGAAACAGCCGCCCTTGAAGATTTTCCAAAATAATATACGTTAAGTCCTCGACATACAAACATGTTGAGAATCTTCTGTATTGTGTATAATATCATTATTATATCATTATTGTGTATAAAATCATTATTATGAATATTATACACAACTCAAGAGGTCCCCAATGTGTTTGTAACTCGAGAACTTATTTTATTATAAAGGACTCACTGTTGACAGGTTTGTGACCGAATCATCAAAACCATCACCGGGCAGGAGGTGCACAACATATTTTTGGAGTCGAGTGTCACTTCCCACACTCAGCAGCAGCTTGGCAACATGCTCGAGCAAATAATTAAGTCTCCGCTGAATTCCTCTCAGGTTGGTAAAATTTTCGTACAAGTGAAACGTTATTCTGCAATGCAGTTTGCACTGTTATATTTGCACTCTCTGTTATGTTTGTTTCCTTCAGCATGGTGTCTTGAACCTGGGGAAGGACTCTTGATCAAAGGTAGTGGAGATATAGTAGCATTTAATTCTCTACATTAAACCTGACTATGCATTCCACACCTTCCATTGCCAAGACATATAACTCTTTTATGTAGATTTAGAACTTTGCCTGAATTAAGTTGTAATAATAATAATAATTAATAATAATAATCTTATACACCTACCATCCTACTTATGACCTGCTCGACATAAGACCACTCATACTTATGACCGTACTGTTTACAGCTTAGCTTAAGTTATTTTGTACTTTTCTGTTCATGCATACGAATGTTTTTGAATGTTTTCATGCATACAAATGTTTTGTATGCAAATAAACAAATGTTTGTGTTGTACACAGTGTTTCTCCTAAACTTTACAGTATAAAATACAGTACTAAAAGCATAAGGTTCGACTTGCGTCCATTTTGACTTACGACCAGTTGGTCGGAACTAAGCTCGGGCGTAAGTCGGATGGTAGGTGTAGTTGGTGAACTTAAAACTTCATTGAAATTCTTTTGCAGGTGTACTCAAAAACCTTATGTCGACGATGCTTTAGATTGCTCAACGAATTGGACGAAATACAACAACGATCAGACAACATCAAAACTACAATAGCAGGATGGTATAACAGGTCGTTCCTTAGAAGACTAAAGTTACCAGATGGAACTGAAGAAAGCATAGGTGAGGCTCTTTAATAAGACAGACAACTCAGATGTGCCCGCCACAACATTCTGGTGAATGAAACGGATATCCCACACATAGAAGAGAGAAGCTTATGACGATGTTTCGGTCCAACTTGGCAAGTCAAACTGAAACATCTTTATAAGCGTCTCTCTCTCTCTCTCTCTCTCTCTCTCTCTTTCTCTCTCCTGTGTGCAGGTTATTTGTGTATTGTTCCAGTGACGGTAGTGTGACTCTCTCTCATTCTGGTGAATGAAACAAATTAAGTTTGAGATGTGTAGGAGACTTCAGGAGGAGGTCCTTGTCCCTCTTCTGTTGCTGTGTGAATCTTTAAGTGCTTTAAGTACTAATGAAATATTAAGAACAGGAGCTAGTACTATTTGCTGAGGTATAGGACCCTCAAGAGAGGTGCCTAGATGCTAGTGAGTGGCTCTTGTTGTCAGTAGTATCCTGGGATGGTTGTAGTATACCTTAGATTGTTGTCAGTGGTATCCTGGAATGCTTGTAGTATACCTTAGATTGTTGTCAGTGGTATTCTGTGATGGTTGTAGTATACCTTAGATTGTTGTCAGTGGTATCCTGGGATGGTTGTAGTATACCTTAGATTGTTGTCAGTAGTATCCTGGGATGGTTGTAGTATACCTTAGATTGATGTCAGTGGTATCCTGGAATGGTTGTAGTATACCTTAGATTGTTGACAGTGGTATCCTGGGATGGTTGTAATATACCTTTGATTGTTGTCAGTGGTATCCTGGGATCATTGTAGTATTCCTTAGATTGTTTTCAGTGGTATCCTGGGATCGTTATAGTATTCTTTAGATTGTTGTCAGTGGTATCTTGGGATGGTTGTAGTATACCTTAGATTGGGTAATTACCTGTAGTCTCTTTTGGGGGCCACCTCCCAATGCTCAGTCCCAAATGAGGCAGTGTGAAAAAAAGTTATATAGGTAGGAGTCTTTACAGAGACACATAAGCAAAGATGTAGAATGATGTTGGTACACTGTACATAATTCTATGTGTGACAATGTATATAATTCTGTGTAACACTGTACATAACCCTGTGTGTGACACTGTACATAACCCTGTGTGTGACACTACATAATTCTGTGTGTGTGAGACACTGTACATAATTCTGTGTGTGTGCCTCAACAGAGTCAATGGAGATTGACAGTCCAGTAGAAGAAGACGAGTCAAATGTAACACTGAAGGATGAACCGCTGGACGAGGATGACGACCTTCTAGGGGAGGAACTCCGGCCAGAAGACCAGGGCATTAGGCCAGATGACCCCGAGTTTAATCCAGCTTACGACAATGTGTGGATGATGGGGAAAGCTCGGGCGAGAGGCCGTGGCAGGTACATAGTAGATGTGTTGTAAATACAGGCTACTGTAGGGTCCTGCTTATATAACAGGTTATGTTCCAGGCTACTGTAGGGCCCTGCTTATACAGCAGGTTAGGTTCTGGGCTACTGTAAGGCCATGCTTATACAGCAGGTTAGGTTCTGGACTACTGTAGGGCCCTGCTTATACAGCAGGTTAGGTTCTGGGCTACTATAAGGCCTTGCTTATACAGCAGGTTAGGTTCTGGGCTACTGTAGGGCCCTGCTTATACAGCAGGTTAGGTTCTGGGCTACTGCTGTAAAGCTAAAATCACTGTAAAATGAAACATATCCTTTTTTACACTTTCAAATGCATGTAAAATCCTAATAACACATTCACTCTATCATATATTAATTGAGTAATAAAAAATGCATATACAGTACACACATTACTTTCCTTAAAATATTTTCATCCTTAGCTTATAGTGAGTGGTGAATATATTTATTGTAGGAAGTCTGAACAAATGAAGAATGGGTATACAGCCTCTCCTCACTTAACGACAGAGTTTTGTTCCTAAGACCACGCCGGTAAACAAATTCGTCGCTAAGTGAGGAGAATACTATAATGGTAGTGGGTTTGTGTGAACCATCTTTCATATTGTTTTAATGTCACCTTTGCACCATTTATAACATTTCTGGTATATTTTAAATGTTTATACAGTAGTGTACTGTATATTGTAATAAACAGAATAGAGGAAATCAGCTCTAATATACATTATTTAGGTGTGCAGTTCTGGTCAGAGAGCCCGTCTTAAGTCTGAATCGTCGGTAAATGAGTATGTCGCTAAGTGAGGAGAGGCTGTAATTGAACACTGCTGAATTAGTGAAACACTGTAAAGTGAAGCGCTGTAAAGCAGAGCCCACCTGTGTAAGTCGACCCTCAATAATACAGACTTCTGAAAAAAAGACAAAATCAGCTGAGTAAATTGTAATTTTTACTCCTGTATTTTCTTTGTTTATTGTAGTATATTGTGGAAGGAAGGCGGGGTGAGGGTTGTCTTAAGAAAGGATGGAAGGAGGGGGTAAAGGAGGTTTTGTGTGCAAGGGGCTTGGACGTACAGCAGGTATGTGTGAGTATGTTAGATAGAGTGAGTGGAGGCAAATGGTTTTATGGACCTGACAAGCTGATGGAATGTGTGCAGGGTAATATTTTTTGAAGGGATTCAGGGAAACTGGTTAGCTGGAATTGAGTCCTGGAGGTGGAAAGTACAGTGCCTGCACTCTGAATGAGGGGTTTGGGATATTTGCTGTTTAGAATGATATCTAAACTGTCGTATCTGCGCTCCTCTGGCAAAACAGTGATAGTGTAAATGATGGTGAAAGTTTTTCTTTTTCGGGTCACCCAACCTCAGTGGGAGATGGCCAACGTGATATAAAAAATCTGTAAATTGTGTGTACAGTGCTATACTGGGTATACAGAAGTGAGTACTTAAGTGTTTTTACTGGTATATTTTAAGACTATTCTAACTTAATGGATATTTGGAATTTTTCCCTATTAGTCTTATAGAGGTTTACTATGAAAGCCACCAAACATCTTCACAAGATTCATTTCCTTCCTACATGTGGGTTTTGGTGAAGAGATCTGAAGTCAAATAAAACAGAAACAATCACAAGAGGAAAATAGTGAGTGGTATTGACCTGTACCCCAATACATATACACAAAGGACAGATGAATTCATGAATGTTGCAGCTTATAAGATGCAATTTTTTTTTTCAAAATATGACCTGAAAAATCACCCTACGTCCTACACAGTGATAACGTGTTTACACTGTTGTATATTAAGTGCTCAGTACAGCTAGGCATAAAAAAAAACAGATAAAAAGGTAAAATAATACACGAGACATACAATACTTACACTTAAAATATGGCGCCAGTCGCCCTTCCCTTCCCTTATGCAAATGTTGTGCCAAAATGGCAGAAAAAACACTGAAATAATAAATAGTGGCTCAATTGATAACCAACAAAAATGTGGAACACTGAAAAGAGGATGCCGAATACTCAGGGCCTTCCTGTATTTCATTACATTAAGCGCGAGAGAGAGTGAGAGTTGAGGTGCATACTCCGACCTGTGGTCTTGTGGTGCCTTGTAGAGCAGTGGTATGCACCCGGCTCATAACCAAAGCGTCCCTGAGTTGAATTCTAGCAAGTCTTCTAACTCCTGCTGCTCCCCTGTAACCTAGCAGTAAATAATACCCGAAATGCACCGCATTCTAGGGGCTTTATTTTGTGTCTAACAATATTTTATTACATGTAATAGAAATAAATTTATTATTATTATTATTATTATCATTATTATTATTATTATTATTATTATTATTATTATTATTATTATTATCAGTAAGTCCACGATTTACAAACTTGTTGAGAACCTTCTGTATTGTGTATAATATCATTGTTATATATTTTTAGATTTATTTTTTTATTAACATATCAGCTGTCTCCCACCAAGGCAGGGTGGCCCGAAAAAGAAAAACTTTCATCATCATTCACTCCATCACTGTCTTGCCAGAGGCACGCTTACACTACAGTTATAAAACTGTAATATTAACACTCCTCCTTCAGAGTGCCGGCACTGTACTTCCCATCTCCAGGACTCAAGTCCGGCCTGCCGGTTTCCTTGAATCCCTTCATAAATGTTACCTTGCTTACACTCCAACAGCACGTCAGTTCAGGAGGTCTCCAATGTGTTTATAAGTCGAGGACTTGCTGCATTATTATTACTTATATTATTATTATTGTTATTATTATATTTATTATTATTATTAGTATTGTTATTATTATATTTATTATTATTATTATTATTGTTATTATTATATTTATTATTATTAGTACGTATTAGTATTGTTATTACCTAGGAGTTAGTCAACTGTGGTGGGTTGTATCCTGTAGGAGGACCAAAGACGGACCCCAGTGAAAATAAGTCACATTGCTTGGCTTTTCAAAGTGATCCTTGGTTATAAGCTCTTCAAAGTTGCAGATTTGAATAGGCTTTCTTCAAATCATATTTTTATTACACTCTGTGCGGGAAAAAGAAAATCATGGTTCTTGAGAGAATAACTATGATCATATATCATCATCGTAGATCACCACACCTGCTGATTCACTCTGATCAACGAGTGCAGGTGGTCTTGACTTACGATGGGGTTACGTTCCGACGAACCCATCGTGAATTGAATATGAATATGATATACTAAATAAGTAAATAAATAATTACTGCCACTAAATAAGTAAATAAACAAATAATAACTATAAATACCAGTATTGAAAAGTAAATAAATAAATACAAGTTATGGACTTGCAGCCTTCATGCTGGGTAATTATTTTAAGTTTTATCTCCAAAGGAACTGCTTTTGCACCATCGTAAAGTCGAAATATCGTACATCGAACCATCGTAAGTCGAGGAGCATCTGTACAATATTGGTCGTTTTTATATGTACGTACATATTTTCTATCAAATTTCAAATTATGTGTAAAGTCTGAGTCACATTCTTAAAGACTGATTTGATTGGTTGTGTAACAATTGCAATTTTTTTTGTATCTGTGAGTTGTTTTTGTAAAATATGTATGAAGGTTAAGACTGTGTGTTTACCACCGTGAAACAGAGGTCGAGGCCGTGGACGGGGCCGAGGAAGAGGCCGTGGACGGGGACGTGGCCCTGGTAGACCACCAAAGAATCCAAAGGACAACTTGGGTCCAGGAAAAGCATCTTTAGGCGAGAAGTTAGGACAACTTGTTACAAAAATACTGGGTAAGTTAACAATTAACTTGAACATTAAACTTTTGTCTCCAGATAGAAGAAAAACTTGTTTTATTTTGCAAATAAATCATAATATGGAGTAGAAATTTTAATAATAATAACTTTGTATTTTCATAATTCACAAGCTCACACATTGCACCATAAATAAAACAACTATGATAATACGAATGCCAGAGTTTATGCTCAGTGATATTCCACGCAGAGACAGAAACTCAGAATTGATCTGTATATTTCAACCCTCTTCTGGGATCCTCTTCAGCAGAAGGATCCCACAAATGGGATGCAAAATATACATCAATTAATCTTCTGAGTTTTTGTCTCCATTGTGGGTTATTACCAGTGGCGGCTCGTAGCGCCAGTAATACCTATACGTACTATCGTTCTGCATCAAACTTGTATTTTTAATAATTTTTTATCTCGTTTCAACGAAAAATTAAAAATCGCTTATAAATACATTGAAAACAACATACAACAGATTTTTCCTGTAATATATTTGTCAGTTGTAAATTATTTTAGCGTAAGGTTGATGAAGTCATACGTCTGGCAGTGAGCATCTGGGGGGACTGCAGCTCTGTAGCTCCTGTGGATGAGCTACCACTGGTTATTACTGAACAATGACAAGTGTTCGTTACACTTTAATTGTTCACCAGAGTTTATATTCAAGACTGACAGTACAATCACTAGGGTCATAATCTCTTGAAAAAAGTTGCGCTTTCAGTCAAAAGTTAAAATGTGAGCTGCTTCCCGACTCTACAGATGCTGGTAGCCTGTTACACAGTCTCAGAGCTACATAAGAAAAGGCTCTTCTGTGGATGATTTCTATACATTAAGGATTTTTAGTTAAAATATTTTCATTTTAGCCCTAAGCCAGAAATAGTCCAATAAATCATAAATTACCATGAGTTTCGAGTGAAAGTGTGATAATCTACATTTTTTTTTTAACGCCGGCTGTCTCCCACCGAGGCAGGGTGACCTAAAAAGGAAAACGAAAGTTTCTCTTTTTAAATTTAGTAAAATATACAGGAGAAGGGGTTTACTAGCCCCTTGCCCCCGGCATTTTAGTTGCTTCTTACGACACATTGTTTACGAAGGAAGAATTCTGTTCCACTTCCCCATGGAGATAGAAAATAAAGAACAAGAACTACAGTGGTACCTCGACTTACGATGGTCCCCAAACACACCCTTTTATGTAAGTTTATTTTTTTAAATGCTTTTGTAAGTGTACTTTTAGGGGTCTAAACAGACTAGTCTATTTTACATTATTTCTTAAGGAGATAAATTCGTTTGGTAATGGCACTTGAACAGCATTCTGGAATGAAAAAATATCGTAAGTCGAGGTACCACTGTATTAAGAAAATAGAAGAAAACCCAGATGGGTGTGTGTATATATGCATGTACAGTGGACCCCCGAGTTTCGTAAAAACTTCACTCCTGAAGTCTGCTCAAGTGCCATTACCGAACGAATTTACTCCCTTAAGGAAAAATTTCACGTAGGTTAGTCTATTTCAGACCCCCAAAATACACTTCCACAAGAACTTACAAAATTATACTTACATAATTGCACGATTTCCGGGGTATTCGTTAACCGAGGGTCCACTGTACATGCATGTTAGTGTGACTTAACCCTTTCAGATTCCGTGCCGTAGTTCAACGGCTTTGAGTTCTGGGTCCAAACTGTAGTTCTACGTCATGAGCTCAGCTCACTCAGATAAGCTTTGAGCGGTAAATTTGGGCCTAGATATGAGAGAATACATCTATGTGGTAAGTGTGCACCACATAAAACAAATCCTGCAGCACACAGTGCATAATGAGTGAAAAAAAACTGAAACCCGTAATTTTTTATTAAAACAGCGACTTTGCAGTGTTGTTTCGTATATTTTTTATAGTTGTATTTGCGATTTTTTGGTCTCATTTGATAGAATGGAAGATATATTACAGATTTTTTTTTTTTTTTTTTATTAACACATCGGCCGATTCCCACCAAGGCAGGGTGGCCCGAAAAAGAAAAACTTTCATCATCATTCACTCCATCACTGTCTTGCCAGAAGGGTGCTTTACACTACAGTTATAAAACTGCAACATTTACACCCCTCCTTCAGAGTGCCGGCACTGTACTTCCCATCTCCAGAACTCAAGTCCGGCCTGCCGGTTTCCCTGAATCCCTTCATAAATGTTACTTTGCTCACACTCCAACAGCACGTCAAGTATTAAAAACCATATGCCTCCATTCACTCCTATCAAATACGCTCACACATGCTTGCTGGAAATCCAAGCCCCTCGCACACAAAACTTCCTTTACCCCTCCCTCCAACCTTTCCTAGGCCGACCCCTACCCCGCCTTCCCTCCACTACAGATTTATACACTCTCGAGTCACTCTGTCTCGTTCCATTCTCTCTACATGTCCAAACCACCTCAACAACCCCTCCTCAGCTCTCTGGACAATCGTTTTGGTAATCCGCACCTCCTCCTAATTTCCAAACTCCAAATTCTCTGCATTATATTCACACCACACATTGACCTCAGACATGACATCTCCACTGCCTCCAGCCTTCTCCTCGTTGCAACATTCATCACCCATGCTTCACACCCATATAAGAGCGTTGGTATAACTATACTCTCATACATTTCCCTTTGCTTCCATGGACAAGGTTCTTTGTCTCCACAGACTCAAGTGCTCCACTCACCCTTTTCCCTCATCAATGCTATGATTCACCTCATCCTTCATAGACCCATCCGCCGACATGTCCACTCCCAAATATCTGAATACATTCACCTCCTCCATACTCTCTCCTCCAATCTGATATCCAATCTTTCGTCACCTATTCTTTTTGTTATCCTCATCACCTTACTCTTTCCTATATTCACTTTCAATTTTCTTCTTTTACACACCCTACCAAATTCATCCACCAACCTCTGCAGCTTCTCTTCAGAATCTCCCAAAAGCACAGTGTCATCAGCAAAAAGCAACTGTGACAACTCCCACTTTGTATTTGCTTCTTTATCTTTTAGCCCAACACCTCTTGCCAAGACCCTCGCATTCACTTCTCTTACAACCCCATCTATAAATATATTGAACAACCACGGTGACATCACACATCCTTGTCTAAGGCCCACTTTTACTGGGAAATAGTCCCTTCCCTCCTACACACTCTAACCTGAGCCTCACTATCCTCATAAAAACTCTTCACTGCTTTCAGTAACCTTCCTCCTATTCCATACACCTGCAACATCTGCCACATTGCCCCCCTATCTACCCTATCATACGCCTTTTCCAAATCCATAAATGCCACAAAAACATCTTTACCCTTATCCAAATACTGTTCACCTATATGTTTCACTGTAAACACTTGGTCTACACACCCCCTACCTTTCCTAAAGCCCCTTGTTCATCTGCTATCCTGCTTTCTGTTTTACTCTTAATTCTTTCAATAATAACTCTACCATACACTTTACCAGGTACACTCAACAGACTTATTCCCCTATAATTTTTGCACTCTCTTTGTCCCCTTTGCCTTTATACAAAGGAACAATACACGCTCTCTGCCAATCCCTAGGTACCTTACCCTCTTCCATACATTTATTAAATAATAGCACCAACCACTCCAAAATTATATCCCCACCTGCTTTTAACATTTCTATCTTTATCCCATCAATCCCAGCTGCCTTACCCCCTTTCATTCTACCCACTGCCTCACGAACTTCCCTACACCCCACAACTGGCTCTTCCACACTCCTACAAGATGTTATTCCTCCTGCCCTACACACGAAATCACAGCTTCCCTGTCTTCATCAACATTTAACAAATCCTCAAAATATTCTCTCCATCTTCCCGATACCTCTAACTCTCCATTTAATAACTCTCCTCTCCTATTTTTAACTGTCAAATCCATTTGTTCTCTAGGCTTCCTCAACTTATTAATCTCATTCCAAAACTTTTTCTTATTTTCAACAAAATTTGCTGATAACATCTCACCCACTCTCTCATCTGCCTCTTTTTACATTGCTTCACCACTCTTTTAACCTCTCTTTTTCTCTCCATATACTCTTCCCTCCTTGCATCACTTCTACTTTGTAAAAACCTCTCATATGCTAACTTTTCTCCTTACTACTCTCTTTACATCATCATTCCACCAATCGCTCCTCTTCCCTCCCGCACCCACTCGCCTGTAACCACAAACTTCTGCTGAACACTCTAACACTACATTTTTAAATCTACCCCATACATTTTCGACCCCATTGCCTACACTCTCACTAGCCCATCTATCCTCCAATAGTTGTTTATATCTTACCCTAACTGCCTCCTCTTTTAGTTTATAAACCTTCACCTCTCTTTTACTTACTGATTCTATTTTCCTTGTATCCCATCTACCTTTTACTCCCACTGTAGCTATAACTAAAAAGTGATCTGATATATCTGTAGCCCTCTATAAACATGTACATCCTGAAGTCTACTCAACAGTCTTTTATCTATCAATACATAGTCCAACAAACTACTGTCATTACGCCCTACATCATATCTTGTATACTTATTTATCCTCTTTTTCTTAAAATATGTATTACCTATAACTAAACCCCTTTCTATACAAAGTTCAATCAAAGGGCTCCCATTATCATTTACACCTGGCACCCCAAACTTACCTACTACACCCTCTCTGCATGTTTCTCCCACTTTAGCATTTAGGTCCCCTACCACAATTACTCTCTCATTTGGTTCAAAAGTTCCTATACATTCGCTTAACATCTCCCAAAATCTCTCTCTCTCCTCTACACTCCTCTCTTCTCCAGGTGCATACACGCTTATTATGACCCACTATAGATATAGATATAGAGATGATTTTGATTGGTTTTAGTACTGGAAATGGCTTGAAACTGAGCTCAAAGTAGCAGAAATGTTCAATTTTTGCCGATAATCAAGAGTAAACAAATGACCTCACACGTCTAATACACGCCAGCTGGTAGGTCTAATATACGTTTACAAATGTGGTGATATTATTTGTATAATTATTACAATATTGCATAACATTAAATCTTCCATTTTTTGGTTTGAATAAAAATTCATTATGTGAATAAAAATTCAAAATGGAATTCATTTGTAAAGACTGAAAAATTAACTAATGAACAGAGGAAATGTTAGTTTAGTGCCAGGAATGCCTGCATTGTTTATTCTGCACCCTATTTTGAAATTGGAATATTTTGAACTTTGAGTTAAATTGGCTAAATTACCAATTTCCAATCACTATTTTGTAGTTGAAACAGTTGACTAGGCGATTTCTTGTGCTCAATCGATAGAATAGAAGTAATACTAGTGAAATAGCTAAGAATTTGGTCGACTGGAATAATGTAATTGGCCTAAAATGGGAGTCAAAGTCGACAAAATCGCTGATGCGTAAATATCGCTGACACATCAAAATTCGTGAGAGCATAATTTCATCAATTTTCAATAAAATTTCGTACTTTTTGTTTTATTACCTTCAGAAAAAGATTCTCTACCATTTCATAAGGAAAAATAAGAAATTTTTTTGGGGGGGAAAATTCTTGGACACTGGCGCACCCCTTCCAAAAATGGCCTTGGACCCTGAAAGGGTTAATAACCTACATATTTTAGTTAGAATTTGAAGTGTGTCAGAAAATGCATCCAGTTACTCTGAAACATCAAAATATTGATGTCATCCTGAGCCATCATCAATTCTGGAATTGATGAATTGTCGCGGTAGACACTATGTCCTCAGTAAATCGAATATTAAAAATTAAAAATTAAAATTAAAATTCTTTATTTCTCTGTTAACCCTTAAACTGTCCACACGTAGATATATGTTCACTCGCGTAGCTGACCGAATATTTTGAAAAAATAATCTTTTTTTTTTTTTTTTTTTAAATGAAGAGCACATTTTTATAAACAGGATAGGCTAAAAAACAAAAATTGGGCTAGTACTTACCGAGATATAAGCCTGCCAATTTGGTACTGGATGCTCACATGACGGCAACATCAAGTCCTGCCGCTTGCAGAAGTAATGCTGATATATTTTTTCTAGTTTTTATTTTAATTTATATAATTTTTATGTTCTGATAATTACAATTTACAATAGTTCTTGTGATTTCATAGCCAATCTTTGTTCTAACACTAATATTATGTACTGAAATAGTACTCAAATAGTCACAATCACACCAACAGGTGAACAGTTTCACCTGCCTTGGTCATTTACTATTGTCTATAAATATATAAAAAAGTATTTATAGGTCCCAGCAATGTTTTAGACATCCTGAGTATATATGAAACTCCTTGAAGAATGGTGTTATGACAATTGCCAGATAACTACTGATAAGGCAGTGACATTGATGAATGAATGTGTGCAGGGAACCCTTGCTTTTTCACTGTCTATCTGTCTGTCTGTCTATCTATCTGTCTATCTATCTATCTGTCTGTCTATCTATCTGTCTGTCTATCTATCTGTCTATCTATCTGTCTGTCTCTGTCTGTCTATCTATCTATCTGTCTGTCTATCTGTCTGTATCTGTCTGTCTATCTGTCTGTATATGTCTGTCTATCTGTCTAGCTCTGCTTATCTGTCTTTCTGTCTGCCTGTGTGCCTGGAGTATATGAAACTCCTTGAAGAATGGTGTGTTGACAAGTGTCAGATAACTCTTAACAGCCCAGTGACATTTGATAAATGTCAGCAGCGCTGGAGGAACCCTCCTTTTCAATATCTATCTGTCTGTCTGTCTGTCTATCTGTGTCTGTCTGTCTGTCTATCTGTCTGTCTATCTGTCTGTCTATCTGTCTGTCTGTATCTCTCTGTCTGTATCTGTCTGTCTGTCTATCTATCTGTCTGTTTGTCTAGCTCTGCTTATGTCTGTCTAACTCTGCTTATCTGTCTGCCTGTGTATGTCTTTCCGTCTGCTTGTCTCAGTCTCAGAGTGCGTCTCGTAAGCCAACAGGTATTATACACGATGCAGAAGTGACGATGCGTATTACTTGCCAGGGGTTTCCATGCTTATGTATTATATCTACAAGCATTGTATAGCACTTTGCCTGGATTTTCTGGGTTATCCTAGGTAATTTACACTATGTATAATAACTGTACTTATGTGTACATGTGAGAGAGAGACAGATATATAGGACATATAGATATAGATAGATAGATAGACAGACAAAGATATAGACAGACAAAGATATAGACAGACAAAGATATAGACAGACAAAGATATAGACAGACAAAGATATAGACAGACAAAGATATAGACAGACAAAGATATGGACAGATAGAGATATAGACAGATAGAGAGAACAGCCAAAGCCAGCCAGCCTGCCGAATACATAAGAACATAAGAAGAAGGAACACTGCAGCAGGCCTACTGGCCCATGCAAGGCAGGTCCATTCCCCCCAACTTAGACCAATGACCACCTAGTCAGGTCACATCTTCTAAGGAAGGAGCATCATCAGACATAGTAGCACAAGCTTGTCAGGTCCAACTCACACCCCCCCAAGCCACTCATGTATTTATCTAACCTATTTTTTCTTTCCTCTTATAAGGGGAGTGTTATGCGACATAACATCATTGAATCCCTGGTGTTTGCCACACTATTTGCTCTAGCTGGCACTCAATCGAACTGGTGCTCCCACAAGGTACTAAGTGGTCCCCATTTTTTTAATACTCGCACACTGAGGGCGCAGACACATTCTCTCATGTCTAGACGGCTCAGGCCTTGAAAAATTTGAACAAATGTAAAATCGTAGATTCATTCGGTCGATGGCGTGAACGTATATCTAGGGAAATTTAGGTTAAGCAGTAATATATCTGACAATAAACTAAAATTACATATTGTTTTTAATTTTTCAAGATCTGTTGGTCAAAAAAAACTTGTTTGATTTTTGGGGACCCCCGAATGTAACCCTTTTTTTTCCCATAAGTTCTTTAATTATCTAACCAACGTTTTCAGGAACGTAACTACTTTCTAAAGGGGGTTTTGTATTTCCTTCTTCGTTCTACTATTTTCACTCTCTTCATCCCGGGGGTACCACTAGGAACTTTTTTGGGACCCATGATGCTTTTTTCACAGTCATTAAGAAAAAACTAAAACAATTATAAAAAATGTGAAATGTCGGGATGAGCGTGCGGGGTATTGTTCTTAAAGTGTAAACAATGCGGGACTGGCTCCCCACGCCTACGCGCTGAGGCACTGGGGCCGGCGGGTCACGGGCCTTCGAATCGCGAATTTTTTTTATGCCAATTCGTTTTTCTTGTTCTAATAATATGTGTCAAAAACACTTCATTATGCCCACGGGTTTTGTTTGACTAATATCTTTTTTTTCTTCGTTAATTCAAGACTTGAATGTTTACCCTTCTCTTCCCTTTGGCAACACTGGTAGCCCTGGGTGTCATGATTGCTTGGCAGATAAAAAGGAAAGAAATTTAAAAAGATCAAAACCAAAACACAATCACAAGCTTGTAGCAGAAAAAGAGGGACTGTACATATGAAGTATGAATGCGGATGGTGGGGTGGTGAGGGGCAGGCTGGGATGGTGGGATGGTGGTGTGGTGGTTGAGTGTTGCGGGGTAGCAGAGGTCTTCCTATTGACTCAATGGCGAAACCCCACCGTGGGTACCGCCCCCTCAAATTTTTCCCTTCTGCTAACCGTGTAAAGTTAATTTTATGTGTGTTACAAAAAAAATGTCCCCAATTCTTCAGTTGCTACCCCAAGTCGAAGATAAACTTGTGTTAAATGAAAGTCTCTTATTTTCTTTTAACCCTTGGGGGGGTCGCCCCTTAATATTACATTTTTGAAGCCAGTGTCGGCCCCACTATTACTACAGAAAAAAATTCTAGCAGCTTCCAATCTTGCTGGAAAGAGTTCTGTGTGGTCAGTTGCCAGTAAAAAAAATCTTACGGTAATGCATAAAAAAAAGCATCTTGTTTCGGGTGTAAAAAAAGTTTTGCAGTGTATTTTCATATGGTTTTTATGGCTATATTCTCGGTTTCTTGGTCTCATTTGATAGAAGGGAAGATATTTTACAGAAATGAGAAAATTATTTGAATGGTTTAAGACAAAAAGTACTTGAAATTGTGCTCGATGTTAGCACAAATGTTTGTTTTTGCCTTTGTTCAAAAGTAAAAAAATCACTCACTCTCAATACATTTCCCAACTGGCTGGTCTAATATGTGGTCATGAATGGGTTGACATTATTTATACAATCTTATAATTATTAGTCTCAATAACAGTAAACCTGTTTTTTGTGTAATAAAAATTAAAAAATAAAGCAAGCGTAATTCAAGGGCCAGGAGCGTGACTAATGAACAGAAAAATGTTATTTTAGTTCCAGGAATGTCTGCATTATTTATTCTGGACTCTATTTTGAAAATGGTGGTTCTTAATTTTGGGAAAAATTGGCAAATTACTTATTTCTGATCACTTTTTGGGATTTGATAGGTAAATGAAGGTATTTGTATAAATCAATAGAAAAAAAGGAGTTCTAAAGAAATAGCTATGAGATTGGGCCTGGAACAATTTAATTGGCCCAAAATAATGAAAGTGGGAAATCTTATAAGTAAATATCCAAAAAACTGCTAACTTCATGAGGTGTAAATTTCCTCAAATTTTGTGCTTTTTATTTCATTACCTTCAGAAAAAAATTTCTATCATTTTCCCAAGAACAAAATAATTTTTTTTTAATTCTTCGACCCCGGGGCAAATTTGCAAAGGGGCTCCCAAAACCCGGAAGGGGTTAGCCTCTCCCTTCTAACTCTACCTTTTGAACCCCCTTACAACGGGCTCGACCTTTTTATATTCTTTCTTTACCACAATTCACCCTGCGTGCTCTATGTCCTTGGTTTAGCACTTAATTTGATTATATTACACTTCTCCCCCTCCCAAGATGGAGTTCCGTTCCCAAAACCCCCCATAAACAAATTCATCGCTAAAAGAGAAGCATACAGTGGACCCCGTCAATGGCAAAAATTTATTCCCGAAGCCTGCTCAAATGCCCTTACCCAAAAAATTTACTTCCTTAAAAAATAATGTTACGTAGGTTAGTCATTTAAACCCCCAAAAAACCTTCCCCAAGCACTTACAATATTTATTTTCAAAATTTGATTTCCAGGGGGCTTTTGTTAGGCGGGGGCCATGTTAAAAGGTGTGGGTTTTTGTCAGTCTTTTTTTTTTTAATGTCCCTTTACACCTTTACAGTAGACGTCATTTAAAGATAGTTACGTTCCTGAAAGGTGTGTTAGATAATTAAAAAACTTATGGGAAAAATAGGGTTATGTTCCTGGGAGTCCCCAAAAGCCAAAAAGTTTTTAGCCAACGATCTTACAAAAAAAAAAGTGAATATGTTTGTAGTTCATTATCATGATCTATTATTTGTTTTTACTGCTTAAGTAAAATGTAACAGAAAAAAAGTATTTCCTTAAATTGTGGGGGTTTGTGTTTGTGGATGATTGTGAAGAAGTGGAGAGTTATGCTGTGGCCCTACTGGGCTGGGTGGATAGTAGAGGTTCTGGAACTGGGGGTGATGGTTGACTAGTGTCTAACTTTTAAATCATTCAGTCAAGTCATTCAGTAAGTCAGCGTTTCAGTAATCATGTCTTAGAATAGCCAAAATCTTCAGTAAGTCGTCAAGTCATTCTAATGTGAATATTCAGTAAGTCATCAAGTCATTCAGTAAATCAGTAATTATTCAGTAAGTCAGTCGTCATTCAGTAAGTCAGTCAAGTCATTCAGTAAGTCAGACAAGTCTTCAGTAAGTTAGTCAAGTCTTCAGTAAATCATAAGTCATTCCCCGTAAGTCGTCAAGCATTCAGTAAGTCACGGCAAGCATTCAGAAATCGCCCCGGGGTTTCGGAGTCAGTCAGTTAAGCATTCGTAAGTCAGTCAAGTCATTCAGTAAGTCAGCGCTTCCCCGTGTAGCAAGTTATTCAGTAAGTCAGTCAAGCATTCAGTAAGTCAGTCAAGTCATTCAGTAAGTCATGTCATTCAGTAAGTCGCCAAGTCATTCAGTAAGTCAGTCAAGTCATTCAGTAAGTCAGTCAAGTCATTCAGTAAGTCAGTCAAGTCATTCATAAGTCAGTCGTCATTCAGTAAGTCAGTCAAGTCATTCATAATCAAAAACATTCAGTAAGTTAGTCAAGTCATTCAGTAAGTCAGTCAAATCATTCAGTAAGTCAGTCAAGTCATTCAGTAAGTCAGTCTCAAGTCATTCAGTAAAGTCAGTTAAGTCATTCAGTAAGTCATCCCAAATCATTCAGTAAAATCAGTCAAGTCATTCAGTAAGTCAGTCCCAAATCATTCATAAGTCATAAGTCATTCATAAGTCATGTATCAAGTCATTCAGAAGTCCCAAATCAGTCAGTAAGTCAGTCAGTCGTCAAATCAGTCAGTCAGTCAGTCACACAAACTTATGTTTATACTTTTTATTTTCAAAATAACACTTCATTACCCAGGGTTATGTCTTGTCTTTTCTTTTAATAATTTCTATCATGTTACAAGTGCAATGTTATTGGTAGTTACAATTATAAAAATGTAATGCAAAGAGCCACTGGCATGCCATGGGATTAGGGGGAGTTTATTCTAGAGACTTTTTCACTAATCTTTAAAGCAAAAAAAATTGATTGAGTTTATTCTAGTTCTGTATTATTTAAATTATAATATGGTTATACATTATTAAAAGACAATACAAGAGAAATTGGTTGAGTTTAATCTAGTTGTATAATTTATTTCCCGTTCATTGTTGATGCTATCTAGTATAATAACAATACTAGAAATTTTTTTAGAGTTTCTTCTAGATGTATATTTATTTCAAATTTAGAAAATGATGATACTATAAAAATTTTAAATGACAATATGATGATATGAAATTCAACAAGTGTTAAGGAGGATGAACATATCAAATTTAGATCATCTTAAGTAAAATAATATTGGGTTTGGAAATTTTTTCATTGATATTTAGTATAGGGTGAGTAGGTATTTTGGGGAAATCTTGAATTGATTTTTCCCACAAGGTTAACTTGATATTTACTGGTAATGAATTCAGATTCTGGGGCCTTTTTGCATAGAATTTTTTCATTGGTTAGTATGGACTCTGGGTATGTCAAATAGTGATCTGTGTCTTGTGTCATGTTTGTGGGGCCTAAAAGTTGTTGAGGGAATTCTGACGCAGGGTTGATATTAGCATGTAGAGTTTTTTGTATTGAAGGCACATGAATAGGTATGAATATTTTTATTGTGAGTAGTTTTAAAGGGTTTTGAATATGGTGGGTATGCTGTCTAGGTGGGTTTTTTTAAACCTGACTGCAGCCTTTGCGGGGTTTTGAGTGGTCTAAGGTGATTTAATGTTGTTGAGCCCCATGCACAGATTCCAAAGGGGAGATAAGGGGAGATAAAGAATGATATAGTGCAATGAGAGCTGGTTGGGCACGTTTGGGATCTTAGATAATATACCTACTGTCCTTTAGATTTTTTTGAAATTTGTTGTATTTTTGTTTGGAATTTAAGACTACTGTCAAAGGGGGATTCTAGGGAATTTTCCCCCTGTGAGCCCTTTGGGTGGGTGAACCCTTTAGCGTTATTTAATGGAAAATTTGCAGCTTTGTTTCCAAACTGAATAGTAGGTCTTGTCCTATTGAAGTAAAGCTATTTGTCTATCCTGTTTATACGTTTCGGCTTAACTGTGTTGGCTAGTCGATGGATTTGGGTGAGAAGACATATGTTGTGTCATCTGCAAACAAAATGGGTTTAGAGTTGTGATGCATTCGTAGGGCATTTATGTAAATGAGGAATAGGAGGGCCCCCGGACCACCTTGAGGACACCACTGTAATTTGTTGTGTGGAAGAGTTCTCTCCATTTGTGTTCACGATGACCTGTTCAATTTGACTTTAGGTAGTTGAGGGGGGGCCCCCAACCATAGTGCGCTAATTTTTGAGCAATAAATCATGGTCGACTGTATCAAAGCACTAGGTCTTGAAGATTGGGAACTTCTTTCTTCTCAAGTGCTGTATATTAACTCTAAAATGTGTTTATGCATCGTTTTTTGCTCTTGTTGGTCCTAATCCAAATTGACAGGGGGTTTTGTACATTGTGGAGAGGTAGGAATAGATCTGTTTATGAATTAATTTTCGAAGATTTTAAAAACAGTGGTAAATTTGAGATTGGTCTATAATTTTCGTCAGTTTGGTCCCCCCTTTGTGGGTCGGGTGACCCCAATTTTAAATTGATGGGAAGGGTTGAAGTTTAATGGATTTATTGAATAATGCTGCTATAATTGGGGACGTACATGTGTAGCTTTTTTTTTTACATAAAGGGTGGTAAACTGTTTATGTCTCCCCTTTGTTTTTAAGGGTTTGATTATGGGAGACTTCAATTGAGTTGGTGGAGCTAAATGGTTTTGGGTAGGTGTTGGTGAGGTAGTCTGTTGGGCGAGTGTTGACGGGGTTTTACTGTGATTCTTTCCTTTGGGGGAGAAGAACACATTAAGTCTGTTTGCTGTCTCAGGGGAGTAGGGGTTGCTGTTTTGATAATTTGATGGTATTGTTCGTGGATATCTTTTTTTTTCTTAGAATTGTAGATAGGGTTTTCCCGGTCTTTTTATATCACCTTTTTCGGTCTGGAGTCTGTTCTCATAAAACAATTTTTGGGCCTTCTTATCAGGCTAGTAAGGTTGATGGTGCTTTGGATTGTTCTTGGGTTTTTAGACCCCCTTTTATTTTTTTTATATTGGGGCCTCTTATTTATGGATTTAAGGATGCTGGGGGTTAGAGGTTGTTAAGTCTCTTGCTGTGATCTGTTTAGTTTTTTTGGGGAAAAGTCTGTTTCTTCGTTAATTCTAAGACTTAAATGCTTATACCTTTCTCTTCTCCATGCTTGGAATCAAATATAGTAATTTTTAATCAAAAAACAACACCCCTCTTATTCTTACAAACAGCTGGCGAGATGACTTTTTTTTAAGGCATGGAATATAATCGTTGGATGGTGGGGTGGGGGGTTGGGGCGGTTGTGTCCCCCGCTGAAAAAAACAAGGGGCCTCTTTAGGGGAAAAGGGAAATTTTTTTTTCCTTCACGCCCGTAAATAAGTTTATTCAGATCAGGGCCAGGGCGAGTCTCGCCCCCCAACCTTAGGTGATCGGGTTTCGATTATCATACATAGCAATGTGTAGAGCCTAGGATAACCT